>JAAXYX010001452.1:2604-22987 GCA_036851915.1 Ptenothrix huangshanensis | reverse complement strand
GTATGGTATATTACACTGTGGTTTTATGTCTCGTCTGAAAGTCGGAGGTCAGATTGTATGAATGTGCGGGTATTTGCCCTAAGCAGTTATGCACCGTAGTGTCTCTCTTATATATAATTATATAGGTAGGTATATTTATACATGGGATCTGGCCTGGCAGTGTCAATGGGCCTGACTCTGGCATAAAGTATTATGAGGGAATTGAATTTCATACAAAAGCTCCACTATCTTTACATTCTCCAGTCATGTCGTGGCGTATAGAGTAGAGTGCCGCACTGATTTGAAAGACAAATATGTAGGCAGCGTCACCAGAGTTGCAACCAAAGTCAAAGCCAAAGCCAAAACCAAAGCCAAAGTCCAAGACCAAGACCAAGACCAAGACCAAGCCAAAACCAAAGCAAAAGCAAAGCAAAGCAAAGTCAAAGTCATGGACATATAACATGTTTGAGTAATTACGAACAAGTTGAGCAAACAGGGACTTTTCAGTTTACGTATAGGCGCAGGCTTATAGATATATGGACCGAGGTATATATCTATGCATATCAGTAGTCTCTGTTCAGTCTCTATGTTTATATTTCTGTAGGGATTTGGTATACGAAAATGTGGAGATGGTGCTCCAGCTCCGGCCCTGACTAGCAAGATTGTTTAGTTGTGAGTTGTTGAATTTTATGAAATGCTCGTAAGAGTGGATTAGACATGCTTGTTGTCTCAACTTCCTCTTGGAACACTCAGAGCGAAAGGAGAAAAACTCTCGTCCGATGTGTGTTTACAGTGTGTGTAATTTGACACGGAAATCAGTATTAAAAAGTTGAAACATAATTTTTTTCCCATTTTTCTGAAGAGATTTAAGTGTTTCCAAAAGAAAATAATAATAGAGCACGTACGGATACTAAGACTAAGTATGTATAGGCATTACGTACGGAAGCAAGTAAAGTTGGTATATGTATAACAGAGGACCAGAACCGAGAAGACAGAAAGCAACCCGTTTATATATGTAGGTACCTATACTATTAGGTATATTAAAGGTACTAGTGTAAAAAAATATGCTACATAGTAGTTACCACATTACTTGCAGCTAGGCAAAAAAAATAAGTAAAATAAAATGAGTGCACTTTACTGTGGGAATTTTCCTATTTATTACTTTTGCTCTAGTTAGTACAAGCCTAAGTACATACCATTAAAATTTAAAAAATCTTAGCTCCAGATATGATATGTATGCATGAGCATGAGCTACGGCACGGCAGTGTTCCTGTCTGTCTTCGTCGTTCACCGTTCACGCTCACCATTCACCGTTCATCGTTTTCGTTCCTCAAAGCTTTTTTTTTCAATCCCAATTTTGCACACACACATGCATTCCACTTGCGTCGGGTTTGTAATTTTGTAATTTGTACACACTTGGAGATAAGAATAGGTAATGGTTAATGGTTGGTCTCTATAGATGAATATAGATGTAACCCATTGATATAAGTATGCAGCCGAAAATTGGATGTTTTACCTATATGGAATTTCACACGTTTCTGTCACTCACTAAAAAAGGAAAGTATACAATGCTTTATGTGTAAAGTAAGTGCAGAAAGTTTTTTCCATGGCATAACTTTCATGAAAGGATTGCCTGCTCTGCTTTGGTCTGGTATGGTCGGGTCTGGTCTGGTCTGATGTAGCCTTGGATGGAAGCGGGAACTCAATACAATTCGATGACACGACATGGCACCGCACTCCTATACGTATAGGTGTATACCTTCACCTCACACTTTCTGTCGGATGGTTTGATTTCGTTTGCTTCACTTTGCTTTACTTTACTTTACTTTCCTATACTTTAGTTTGATTCACTAGTTGTCCTTATATCACACGGAGATCGTCATGAGTATTGAAACATAGGCATGTGCATAGGAATACCAAGTAAAATTCCAATTTCAAAATCCCGTCCTTATAAATTCCTTTCTGCGGAAATGGGAATTGTATAGCAAACCAAACCCCGTCCAAATCAAACCAAACCAAACCACGCCAACCAACCAGACACATGCCAATGAGGTAAATAGTAAATGACAAAATTGTATTGCAAGGCATCCAAATCATCATTTATTTCGCTCGTATTTTTACCGACTCTCTCTCTCTCTCTCTGTCTTCCTCGGTAGCACAGTAATAACTATGTATATACATCCCACATTTCTTGATATTATATGTCCCGGCCAAATGAAGATTTGATTGTCAGCTTTGGCTTTGGGCTTGGCCTTGGTATTGGTCTTGGTCTTGGTCTTGGTCTTGGTCTCGGGCTCGGTCTTGGGCTTAGAGACGTCAAGTAGGTAGATGGTAGATTGCTATGGGAATACATAGATATTTGAATTGGAATATTGTAGTAAGTAAAAAAAGGGAAAATATGGGATTGACTTGACTCTGAGAATTTATAGGAGTATTGGTAGTTGCAGGAAGCAAGTCAAAGTAAAGCCAATGCCAAAGCCCAAGCCAAAACTAATATCATCATAGCACCAATACCAATATCTGTACCCATGTTAATGCTAAGGTAGGTACTTGAAGCATCTATATAAGCACATTGATAGGTGATAAGTATAGACGATTGATGTGTGGAAATATCAATGAAAGTCTAGATGCATAGATAAAGAGATTCCTCGACTATTACTATCGCCATTGCTATTTCGATTGCGATTGGTTCTACTTTACTACGACCTGTCCTGGGACGGGAGCGGGATTTTAGTTTGAGCTGCATACCTATACGTAGTTGTTTGAAAGGAATAAAGTTTTCTTTGAAGTGTTGAAAATATTAACGATGTAGGAGCTTGTGGTTAGAATTATTATTATTTGACAATTTCTTGCTTTGAGATCTTCCACATGCTTAGACTAGACATAGATATGTACATATGCGTATTATGGACTAACTTCGGTTACCTTCTTGTACGTTAGTCAACTTTCAATTTACATATAGGTACATATATATACATATATCTGGGAGTACTAATATGAAAACGAATAACGAATAAGCGTGAGTATATATGTATATCCAGGCTAAAGAAAAAAGTAAAGTAAAAATCTAGGTAAGCCTATACATATACATACATTACAACTGCCTGTATATTGTTATGTTATAGTTATAGGAATCTTATTATCGTGTGATGGGGGAAACTGTATAAATGTCGTCAGTCGATTCACTCTCATTTCCATTTGCTTCAATGACTCTAAACCATATTTTGATTTCATTTGGAGATAATTTAAAGTTTTCCAAACGATTACGTATACGATGATTTAGGATGGTCTCAGTTGAAAATGTGAAGTAACGACGTCGACGATGACAAAGACGATGACTTGCTACTACAACTACTACTACTAGTAGTAGTTTTTGCTAATATGTATCTCTACAGCGTAACTGAGAGTGTGTACAAATTTCCAGCCAAAAAACGGAAAATAAAAAGTACCTATAATCGTATCGTAGTTGGTTTGGTAGTTGGTATTTTTTCAAGCGCGTTTCCCCAAACACAACTTAACTTGAGCCAATGTAAATATAATATGAGGATGCGTGCGTATATTACGCCATGCAGAATATTATGATATGTAGACGTTTTTAATTTCGTAGTCGATGATATAGTAGACCGTAAACTAGTGGAGAGCCCATGTGGATTATCGATGTGTAGAGGAGGGAGTCGAAATGAAGTACAGTACAGTGTCAGTGTCATATCCTACCATGAATTTCGGAATGGCTTTAATGTAGGTATGTACTATTCATAATGTACTTACATATGCCTACTCGACTTTTACTTTGGCTTTGAATTTCAAGTTGAATTTGAAGTCAACTTGGCTGGGATGTTTTTCCGAAAGACTTTTATCGTGTAAATATTGTCGAAAAATAAATTTATGTGGAAGAAACACAGCTACATAACCATCTACATATCTACATATTAAGAAAAACAAAAACACAGACAGAACCAGAACCAGAACCAGAACCAGAATGAGAGCCAAAGTCAAAGAACCAGAACCCGAACGAGCTTGTTCTAAGTCTACCTGCTTGCCTGATCCTCCTCCGACTCATCGTCATCGTCATCGTCATCGTTGAGTGGGGTAGTTTAGGCAAGATTGTTGATGTTTTGTAGCTGGTACTGGCCCTAGTAGTTGTTGAGAGGGTAGGAACGATATTATGATACAATATGTAAATGATTCCAAACAGTAATTACAAGAAAACACAGGCTCAACGAGGACGGTCCAAGTCGGAGTTCATGTGTTCCGGATGTACTTTGTGAGTAGTCTGTGAGCAATGTGTGTGCTATGCAAAACATGTTTCCTGAACGTGTTCCATGCTCGTTCCGCCTTTTACTCACTCACTCAGCTTCGCATTCTACTCATCGTCAGAGAACAACTCGACTTGGGTGGATTTCACGCGTAGTTTTTCCTCTGTGAGATTGAATTATTGGATTATTGAATTTAACATGTTTTCCTTGGATTCAGTTTCGAATTTAAAATTCAGTCATTTATTTAATGTTCTATCCGTACCAATCTATCCAAATGTAATGCATACCTACTTATTTTTGGAAAGCGGAAAAAATTAATTTTGAAATGCTTTAATCGTAAGTGGAAAAGGGTGCAGCATTCAAATGGAATATACGCTTTAAAATTTTGATTTAAAACGATGATTCCAACTCTCTTTTTTAGAGAAGGATCCAAAATTAAAAAAGTTTCATTGTTAGAAAAATGTACACAGTTCGTTTTGAATTTTCCCCAAGTAAAAAATTTGACGGAGGACAGACATGTATGTTTTGTCACTTTTAAAAAATTTAGTAGCAAAGTTTTTCGCTTTGACCGGGAATACCTTATACCTATTTAAAAACGTAATAAGTTAAAAGTTGTGGAAAATAAAAGTTCCCACTCAGCTATCATTTCAAGTTTGATAATCAAAGTGATTCTTTATTCATGTAAAAAGTTAGTTTCCTTATTACTAACAGTAAAAGGACTAATGAGTGGACGTGGTTTGGTTCACTTTGACTTTGACTTTGGCTTGGCTTGGCTTGGCTTGACTTGGTTTGGCTGCACATGCACATTCTTGAGCACATTATGCAGACTTGTACTGTCCTCCACTACAAATGTATTCGTATCAAGTGCTGCTTGGTTTGTTTTTTTGTCTCTCTTTTATTGTAAAACATGAGCTGTGTTCCTAGCATTTAATTTACAAGTTTGACATTCACGGGACACATTTATGTTATGGAAGTCAGCGAGTGAGAGAGAGTGAGTGGATAAGAGATAATAGTGGATGGCACTGGATAGTGGAATAGGCTCGCATTATTTTGGTGGAGTTTGGTGGGAGAGCGAGAGAGAAAGAGACGATAAGAGAAGTGACTTGCATGGATAGCATTAATGAGCTCGATAAAAAGTAGTTTTCTCAGATATATGGAGCATGATGCATGAAATTAAAAGCACCATATGCATAGGGGTAGATTTATCTATGGCAAAATGTTGCGTCTTCTCCTTACATGTGTCATGCTGGAGTTTAGAGTATCATTTCTTATCAAATGACAGGATTTGGATGCATTATTACACAAGAATGAAATGAAACAACCTTTAAGCACTCCTTGAAGTTTTTTCTCTCTCAGAGTCTCTTTCTCTCTCTCTCTCTCTCTCTCTCTCTCTCTCTCTCCTTCGCCTGCCCCTTCATTCTATACGGATTTTTATATTTTTTTTACAAACTATCTGGCCAGGACTCTACCACTTTATAAAGACGAAAAAGAGTTTGAGCATAGCTAAGCATAACATAGCATAGCATAGCGTAGCGTAACGTAACGTAACGTAGCGTAGCATGTCTGAATGGTGCTACTACCAGAGCCAGAGCCAGAGCCAGAGCCAGAGCCAGAGCCAGTACAAGACCAAACTTCACATTAATCTACTGTACCATTAAATTTTTACACTGTACTTTCAGCGAGTTAAGTGTACGTCACTGACTATACTGTCCTGGTTCTGGTTCTGGTCCTGGTCTTGGTCTTGGTTTTGTACACTGGCTTAAACTCTACCGATAGTTGTGAGTGAGCACAGTCAAAGTTAATATGTACTTGGAGGAGAGTAAGAGTTAGTGAGTGTGTACTGAATGTGACTTAATAGGATACAGAGATATTACTGTTTAATGAAGGCATGATGTTTTCTCTAATGTCACTCCACCGTAGACTGTGGTACTTACAAGTACCCTCTTACTAAACTACCTACCTACTTCATCTCGCCGTGCTTCCGCAGCTACACACATACATACATACATACATACAATTGCTCTGGTCTCTAGTCAAAAGTGGAAGAGAGCGTGGAAAAAAAGTAAAAAATAATTGCTTTTATATTTGTAGTCAAAAAAATATTGTTTGTTCTTCTCTCCAAGTCTTTAATAGTAGACGAAAAAAAAGATAAACTGACTCTCATGTTACATTTTGGTGTACCTAATAGTCTACCGTAAAAGTGAGATGAGGATTTTTCTCTAGTTGAATACTCGAGCCATGCGATCAAATGCACATGTTTTCAATTCAACAAGAGCTTATACTAGGCATTAAAAAAAATCTAGGAGAGTATACTTGGAAAGCAGGAGCCTTAGAGATAGCAGTAATATTTGTAGGAGCATAGTCTTGATCGCGATCGTCATCCTCATCGCATTCCCTTTCCTTTCCTTTCCATTCCTTTCGTTTTGGTCTTCGTCTTCGACTTTGTCGTCTTCACAGGCACCAGACCAGGAAAAGGGGTGGGGAGGGCGCAAAGCCGGGTAACGATATACGAAATGCACACTGTTCCTCTGTCATTCGTTCCTTAGCCTACCATATAAAAGTGCCGGGTATGTATATATAGTTTCGTTTTATATAATATAATATAATACAATACATCTACGTATGAACACTCACGATATAAAATGCATGAACAACTAAAAAGTTGCGAGTCTAAAAAGACTGAAACTAGAACAGTGAAACAGTGAGACAGAACAGAGAAAGAAATTGTAGAGCGAGATTCATTGTACTTTTGTACTTCATCCTTGAGTTGAGAAAAGATGCCGAATCCCCAACGACAAGGAGAATTCTAAGGCTCAGGCTAAGACTAAAGCTAAAGGAAGAGAGAGAGAGAGAGAGAGAGAGAGAGTTCTTTGTGGTTTTTCTCTCTATGTCTCAGCTCAGCATCTCAAGAAAGTTAAAACTTGGTTCTTCTTCAAAGTGTTCAAAGGTTTTTTCTTGGTCTTCTTATCTCACTGTAGTTAGATAATAATATGTATAGTGCTATAGTCCTGGTAGTATTAGTATTAGTATTAGTGGCAGCGACAGTGGTCCTAGTCACACTGAGGACTGTACTCTGAGGAAAGACGTTGTGTTTGTGGTAACTGGCATCAGCATGGGAGTTTGGGAGCATGGGAGACACGATCCTCTCCGGTTCCTGTACACTGTACATTATGAGAAGTGAGAAGGAGCAAAGGAACTGAGGAGCTTACAAAGTCCCTCTCCTCCGCCACTGTTCCACATTCTCCCCACCTCATAGTAAAATTGAAGTTGTAATGAAAATTAAAAGAGTTTTGTAAGTAAGTGTGTGTGGCGAGAAGGAATAAAAACTTGTGGCGGAAGAATGGAGAATGGCTTGGGGGAAAATGCACGCACTACTAATATACTTACATTTTTATGGATTGCTTACTGTATTGCGTATGGAGAAGAGAACAGAAGCACATTACGATGCGATATGCGATACATTGCAGTGCAAGATTTCCACTTCCATTGAGATATTGAGAGGATTGGACAGAGACAGAAGGGAAGCACATTTCTGTTGCATCATCGTATCGTATCGTATCATCTCTGATCAGAAGCATACCATTATTCTCCCGATGGTTTTGTCTCTTTTCCTTTAACTTGACTTGACTAAGCTTCGGTTGGCAATGGTGATGGCAATGGCAATGGCAATGGCAATGACAATGACTATGGCGATTGCAACGGTACTGGCACTGGCACTGGCCCTAGCAATGCCAATGGCTTTGGCTCGCCTTTTTCCTTTTTGCTGTGACATAAGTTTTGTCGGGGAAAATACTCTTGTCGGCATGGCAATGGGAATGACAATCGTTCCCGTCGTCATCGACGACATCGCATCGGCGGCGGCATGCATATCTGTCCAGTTTCCAGTTCAGTGTCAGAGTGAGATATGTATCGTGTACTTCCACTGCCTACCTACCGACCGACCGACCAACTAGTCTATTACGAACGAGTTGGCCAACATTACAAATGGCAAAGTAAGGCAGTAAAGAAGAAGTACTAGGGAAAAAACTTGAACAAGAAAATCGACGACTTATTGGCTTCTTCTTTGAGAATTTCCAAACGACCGTGTCAAGTCCGTCTTACTCACTCTCTCTCTCTCTCTTTCCTGCTTATAAGTACATACATTTTGTTTGTCCATAGATATAGGTATAATTATATATACAAAAAAGGCACCTATGTATGTTGTATCCTCTACAGATATAGCTATAATTTTTTATTCTAGATATGGATAGATTTCTCTAATGTAGAGGACGTGGACTCTGTTGGCTTTCTCGTACTTTCGTCATCGTCTTTGGCTTTGGCGTTGACTTTGGCGTCGGCATTGGCATTGGCGATGGCAATAGCATTGGTGTTGGCGTTGGCAAAGGCTTTGGCTTTGGCTTTCGCCGTTTGCAGTTCGACGTTCGCCTTTCGCCCTGCCTGCTTTTCCCCAAAAAACGATCGGAACCGATGCTTTGCAATGCAGTGTAATGTAATATAATGTAACGTAATGCAATGGGAGAAACACAAATATAGTAATAGTAATCCATAGGAGGAGGCTGGAGTTAGCTTAGGTTACTTTACGTTATGTTATGTTACGTTGGCTCCCAACTTCCATCTCATCTCATCCCATCCCATCCCATCCCATCCCATGCCATTGCAGCCCGACCAGTAATGGATGAACAAATAAGAATGGGAATATGTTCCAAACTAATGTACCTAAGTAATGCTATGCGTAGTTAAGTTTAGTTCACAAATACAGTAAAGGAAACCGAATGTAGAAAATGTACGAAATGTCCGGATGTACGGTGCATGTCTAAATGTATCTAGTTTGTGCAAGTAGATAACTACAAATACAACTACAACACTTCAACTTTCATGCTCTTTCTACTTCCACTTCCACGTACTTGAGTTCAGAGCTCAGGTTACTCCGAATGCCAATGCCCATTCTGATGTGGATGCCGATGCCGATACCGATGCCGACAGAGAAAGAGAAGGAGAGAGAGAGAAAGAGAGTAAGTCTAGTGAAGTAAAGTAAAGTACAGTCAAGTAAAAGGCAATGGCAATGGCAATGGCAATGGCAATAGCATCGGCTACGGCTTTGGCCATGGAAATAGCAATAGCAAAGACATCCGAGCTCAAGAAGACGAAGTGGAAGTGGACCAACTTCTTTCACGTACCCACTTTATCCTCACGTATAAATCTTATTGAATTTCTCAAGACAAATCCAAAAGCTCTTTAGATTCCTGTTGATAAGCTACGGGAAAATGTATGTACCTTCTACATCTGCATTGGTTTTGGTTTCGGCTTGGCAGGCTCTTTCTCTGTTAGGATTCTCTACGTACTATGTTCGTAGTATATACCAGGACAAGGACAAGGACTACGGACTATGTCCAAGGCCTGGTCATCTGTATTAAAGTATACCAGTATAAGATATACCACATATGTGAAAATATATACGTATTCCTAGAAGCCCGTCTACAGATATACATGTGGGAACACATGTACGAAACCAATGCAGTGTGCTCAAAGACTTTGTACGATATTGCGATGATGTTTCTGATTGTGTTCAGTGATCCAGTAATGGCCGTTGGCTCAAAACTTTTTACATTTTCTGTGTGCCTTCTGGAAATCAAACAAATGTATACACCTACCTATGCACGTTCATGTACACATATAGTATATTTCCAAGCTCAGTTTAATTATATTTCCAGTACATGTAGTACATGTCGGGATAAAATGAGTGAAATCGTTGAGTCATCGTTGATTTAGAAAAAGTACCTTGTACTTTCTTGTAATTTTCTAAGTAATTAGGCTACAAAAGAATGGGAAAACGATAGCTTACGTTTCTTATAGGAAAACAAATGTAGTTTATATTTAAATCAAAAATACCCACGTCCCTACAAGAAATGCAATAGAAAAACTATTCAAATCCAACGCAATGCTTTCAAAGTGTAGTTTATTTTTTCCCAATAGCTTTACGTAGGTATGTATGTTGAATTTGAAGAAATTATTCCAGCAATAATTGTATCCCTATCAAAATAAAATCTACGTTGCAATTTAAAATGGATCATTTTATCCGGATTTAGAAGGAATCAATGCAATGTAGGAAAATAAACGTAAAAAATTAATTTTAATCAATACTCGGATCATATGTGGTTGTAAGGTATTGTAGTTTTGCATATGATTACGGATGAAAATACCTGAATATAAGAACGAAGACAATGGAAGGCAAGTCAAAGCCAAAGCCAAAGCCAAAGCCAGAGCCAAGGTAGAGCTCGGAGATGGTTTTAAATTTTCATTAGAGCGGACACGGAGAGAAATAAAAAAGGTAAAAGTACCTGTGTGTGCCTCTGCATAGATTCATGGAGGTAGATAATTCCTAATTGTACGAGGGCATACGAGCTAATTATATTTTTGATAGCCAAGCATCCTTCACAGTAGACAGATTCTTCGTCTTCCCTCTCCTTCTCTAAGCCTTTTAGACTTATGTATTACATAGGTATATGTACATAAGTAAATGATGCAGGCCTGCGTGCACTACACAAGATTCCACACTGTTAAGTATGCATTACCTTGTAAGCTTTACTCCATTCGTCCCACAATGACTCATTCATTACTCATTAAATGAAATGAGCGAGAATCTCAAATCAATTGAAATTGAAGGGGAGGCATGCATATAATCACCATCATCCTCCTGAAGCAAGCAAATTCTTGTTCTTACTTGTTGTTTTATTACTGTTTTTTGTGTACATCTTCCTAATTATTTGTTTCGTAAATCGTAAACATTATGAATTTTTATTGTATTCAATTTGATAGTCAAATGTGAAACTATAAGAGATACATACCTGTATATGTACGTACCCCTTATGGTTTTCCAATGACGATGGAAACCGTGTGTATTTTATTATGGTTGGGTTATATGACCGTCGTTTACCGCTTCCATTTGGCTTTGGTTTTGACTTTAGTTTTGGTTTAGCTGTGCAATAAGACGAGCAGTGAGCAGGCAGGCGTACAGTTTGTCTTAGCGGCCAAATCAAAGTCAAAGCTATAACAGTTTACCATTAGCATGACATAACATCACATAACATAACATACCATTGCGTTGCAGGCAGGTAGGCAATTATAATTAATTATGTGTATTCCGATTGTGCATCCACAGTCCGTATGCTTGTATGTAGGTAGGTAGGTTTGTAAATTGACCTGCT
This sequence comes from Ptenothrix huangshanensis, assembly GCA_036851915.1. NCBI lineage: Eukaryota > Metazoa > Arthropoda > Collembola > Symphypleona > Dicyrtomidae > Ptenothrix > Ptenothrix huangshanensis. Next base: position 11,547 of record JAAXYX010001452.1, on the reverse strand, counting down.
TGCAGTGCAGAAAATGTTTCAACTAATTTGACTTAACTTTTACCCTTGCCCTTGCTTTTGATGACATGACATTTTAATAAGCAACGTTCTTCTGAAGGGAACCAGAACTAGAATCAGAGCCAGAACCAGAACCAGAACAACTGCACAGGACAAGACAAGACAAGACAAGACCAAACCAGACCAGACAAAACAAAACAACGCAACGCAATGCAATGCAAGACAATCCTAAATTTTGAAATTGTGGCTGGTGTTAGTGTTGAAGCGATGACTGTGTGTGAATCATGTACAAGTTACAAGTACATCTAATGTGTGCGTACATTAAAATGTTGATCTTTTGATCCAAGAGCGTATGTAAGTATGTAGCAAAATGGAACGTAGATGTTGTCTTTGTAGCTGTTGCTGTTGCTGTTAATGTAAAAGTAAATGATTGCAGATTCAAAACTTATTTTCCCACGAGAGCATTACAAGAAAACAAGTGTAGATGAAGTCATGAGGTGTGTGTTTCATTTTCCCATTTCAATAACCTCCCACCTGTGCACTCAAATTATCAGATCAATCTTTCAAATCTTAAATTCAAATTTAAAATTCAAGCAAACTAACATGGACAAGAATGGAGAACCTACCAGCCTAGCTGCAATTTTGTTTTGATTTCATTTACAACTTTCAACTGGACTGGAATGGAATCCCGCAGTAGTAGTTTTAGTAGGGAAACTATTTAACTATTTACATATGAGCATCTCCTGGTTCTCTATGTATATGTTCCAAAAAGACATATGATCTTGGGTGCATAATTGCTGGAAGAGATGTGAAACAGCTTTGTATACATTTAGCATGTATAGGAGCTTACATAAACTCAAGCCTAGAATAAAAGGATGAAAGAACCTCGAAACATATTATGAGGATTTGTGGGTATTAGTATTTATAAGTTAATGTAACAAGTAGTAACAAGTTTGAGGAAAGTGGATACACATGCAGATAAGATGCGTGCTATGTGGTTGTCCTCATAAAATGCCGAAACCAAAGATAGCTACGAACCAATATGGTTAGATAAGTTATAAGACAAGATAGAAGATGATAGAATCGCATCGCATCGCATCGTATCGCATCGCAACACATCACATCACATAGGATCGGATGGGGAAGGCTAGAATTCCAGAATAGACACTCAAGTGTGGAAACCATCCAAGTTGTAAGTTGATGGAAATTGTGTGAAATGATAGAGCGACGAAATTTTCGAGGAGCTTAATTAGTAATTTTCAAAACTCATAGAGAAGATGAAAGAGAAGTTGTTGAGTCTAACTGGATTTTCACGTTTTGCACATCCCTGCCGGGAAACACTTAATTTGGTGTTGTGGGAATAGACAAAGATGAAATGAAATGGAGAGCTTGCAACTTGGAATTTCAGCAGTTGAGTGAGGGAGGGAGAGAGATATGAGTATGAGACATATCTTTCCTTATGGGTTAATGTGTGTAGGAGCGTACCTCTATAGATAATAGGTAGGTGCTATGTGATATGTATATGCATCATACAAAACTATTGCATATTGGACTGGCTTGGTTTGGCTTGGCTTGGAAGTTGGATAATAGGAAGGAAGACGAAGGAAGTTATAAAACTATGGACTATATGAGTCTGTATGGTAGAGTGATACGGGGCTATGCTATGCTATATTATCAGTTATATTAAATGTCCCTCCCGCACTCACAACTCTTTCTCTCTGATGACTACCATTATGATGTGCCTTGTGCCTTTTCACTCATTTTAACCCAACTTCCTTTTCCAGTCACATAGCAGTACAGTACACCATGACCATACAGACGGAGACTGGGAGAGAATACATAGCATTAGACTAGAAAAGATGACTACGTGAGTAATGAGTTGGACCAAGTAGATTATTATATATCCTTATGCTTTTATTATGTGTCCGTGGCCATGGCCAGGGCCACGGCCACGACTACTAGGTATGTCATGCAATCGTTCCTGTTTCTCTTTCTCCTCACTTTAGATCTGCCCTCCACTCTTCTCTTCCATGCTCTTCTGCTTGCTCCCTTCCCTAAATTCTCTTGAATAGGGAGAGCTTGGTAATGTGAGAGAGATGCACACGGTGGAGCACAAGTTTTGACATGGGCACTATATCACCACAGCAGTAGGTATCACAAGAGAACAGACAACAGACAGACAGACACTGGAAAAGAGAGAGAGAGAGAGAACTTTTGGCTCGGGAAAAAGGTAGACTTGGTTCTTGGTTGTTCACTTGTTCGTGGTTTGCTCCTAGTTTAGTATGTAGTAGGACCAAGCCTGACTTGGAATGACTTGACTTTGCTTGGTTTGGTTTGGTTTGGTTTAGTTTAGTCTGCCTGACTGGAAGAGAAACGAAAACGGGACCCTCCAATTAAAATTCATCATCGTTCATTCCAGTTTCAACGGTTTAATTTCGTCTCATAATTTTAACATTTTTACATTAGCTACCTACCAACCAAGTACGTACTATCCGTAGGTTGAGGAGCACATGATATTCTCTCATTAAATTATCATTGGAGAGCACAGGATGTATTATTCGTAGCTTGTGTTTAGTCGCTCCAACGAGTAGTGTTGAGTCAAGTAATGAAACCTGTAAACCCAGGCCAAAGATAAAAACAAAGGCAAAGCTAAAACCAAAACCAAAACCAACTTGCTCCTGACTCCGAACATAGCGTAGACATAGGGAGGTACCTTCACATTCTCTGCTCCTGTCCAAGTCCAACGATCTAAATATTCCTCGTTAATCTAAAACTGAAAAGCGTACAAGAGATAGGAGAGGACTGGGGCTAGGACCAGGACTAGGGCTAGGGATGGTTTGATTATTGCACTAATGTAAGTAGTTACACGTTTCATTGATAGCATTCAGTTCAGTTCACGGTTAACTAGGTACTTAGGAATAAATACAAGCACCAAAGCAAAAACAAAGCAACCTCAAGTACTCTGTGTCTGTGATTCTACAGCTACCGTTCATTTGTTCGATCGTCTTGTAGTTCATTTCATGGGCTTGGTCAAATACATTGATATAATGTTCCTAGACTGTTTGTCTCTCCGTCTGTCTTCCCATTATGAGGAGAACCGCAGAACTAAACTAGAGCCAGGATTTGCTTTAGGTCTGGTCTAACTCGAATTAACTTTTGACGAGAATTGTGTAGGGAAAAGATATAAAAAATATGCTCATAAAATCCGAGTTGTTAAAATATTTTGTGAAGCTTAAACTCGTTTAGTTGAAATTTTGTCAAGCTAAAGTTAAAGTCATGGTTATAGCCATGGTATTAGTATGGTCGTCATCGTCATCGTCATCGTCATCGTCACAGTCATATTAGCAGTCTCAGAGCTGAAGCCAAAGTACGTACGAAAGTAGGCACCTGGGCAGGTATACATAAAATGTTTATATGGAGCTTTATAGCTGTACTTGACAATTAGATGGATGTTGAAACAACTACTTTATAATTATGAGTAGTGCTGTGTTATGTTGTTAGCTGTGTCGTGTCGTCTTCTTCGTCTTCGCCTTTCCCTTCGTGTTTGTCATCATCCCTAAGGAATATGTAGCTCTAGCTCTAGCTCTAGCTCTAGCTCTAGTCATACTAAATTGTGGTTGATACGAAACGGGAGACATTCTCACATATTTTTCACGTGTATCATAAACATTTACGCTTCTTCCATAAAACTTGGTTGATAAGTTGGGACGGTGATTTTTGAACAAGTTACTTTTCATTAGTCTTGCTGAATATTATGTGTGTGTGATTAGGCGGCTACGTACCTACCTATAATATGGGTACTGTTATTTTTATTTGCTCTTATTCCACATCCACAACAAGAATATGGTTAAGGGTACATACATTATACCTTTAAGAATGGTGTAGTATAGACCGTAGTATATAATAGAATCGAATGGATTATAATGGGAGAAGGTGGTGGTATCTATATAGCCTGCGCCGTGAGCCACATATAAGGAAATAAAGATGAAAATGTCATCTCAAGCCTAGCTATAAAGGCTAAAGCATACGTGAAGGCTTATGGCTACGATTAGATTTTTATGACGTAAAGATATCGATAAAGTATCTCATCTCGTCTTGCTCCATTCCTTCGTCGTCCTTCTCTTTCTCTTCTCTCCGTAACAAAGTCAAGTCAAGTCACAAAGTAGGAATAGGTAGGTAGGTGCTATACATGTATAGATTGTTTTGACTAAAACGAGTATATCAGAATAGGTATGTATGTATTTGTAATCGAGTCTTTAAAAGCCTACAGGAGTAAAATGTCTTCGACTCCACAGGGAAGAGTAGAACGGGAGCAGCCGAAGCCAAAGTATTTGATTCTGTATGGAATTAATAAGCTACTAGTTTGCCATTTGCCATTTTCATTATGATTATTACTATTATTATTATTATTATCAATTATTATTTATTATGAATGTTAGTGCAAGTAGGTACATAGATATGGAGTCATTGCAGTTAAGTAAGTATGTATCTTGAATTTCTATAAGGATAGTGGAACAAGTCTGGGAACAATTTCTGGGTATCTCTCGTTACGAGTGCTATAAAGATTCAATTCCGTCTTCTTCTATCTGTAGCTCCTCGTCGTGATCAAATAGGCTGAAAGACTCAACTCGATTGAAATGTGAAGGTAGAGGAGGACAGTAGCTAAAGGTAGAGGCATATGTACCTAACTTTACACACTGACTGCGACTGCATCAGACTTTGCTTGTCTCTCGCGCAGTCAAAGTCAAAGTCAAAAGAGACATGAATGAATGCGAACAGGAGCTGATGATGAAAGCCAAGCCAAGCCAAGCCAAGCCACGCCAAACCAAGCCAAACCAAGTCTAGTCAAGTCAAGTCAAGTCAGGCCAGGCAAAGCAAAGCTTAGTACTTCTTAGTAGGTCTTTGACCATTTTAATTCCTCATTATACTAAATGAATACACACAAGCCTCGTTCTTGTCGTAAAAAAATAAAACTAAATCTAATTTATTTCCATAGGCAGATTTTTATATGGGATATTAAAATGTTAAAGGCGAGGGTAAAGGAACAGGTAGTATTTATCTAATTATAATTAATTAGATTAAAGACTATAAAAGAAGAATATGATTTTTTCCAGCTCCTTTCCAGCCTTTTCATTCACGACTAAAGACTTTTTTCAGTCGTCATTTTCCATTTTTAAAAGCCATGGCTTCATTAAAATCTAGAGGAGATATCAGTCAGTATCAGTCAGTGTTTTCTGTTTTCATGTTCATTCTCATTCTTTCGTTTTATGTGCTTCAATAAACTCAGTTCAAAATTAAATTTCCACAGGTTTCACGTTTTTCTGGGTTTCCTTTACTTTGGCTTGGCCTGGCCTGGCCTGGTTTGGTCTGGTCTGGTCTTTTCTGGCATGGCCTGGCATGGCATGGCAAGGCATGACTTGGCATGGCTTGAGTTGGTAGGGAGAAGAGCCGAGTCAGAGAAAGAAAGGAAGGGGTTGAAGTTGGAACGTTGGAAGTTAACCTTTCTTATCTTTTTGTTGAATATAAAAAAAATTCTCTCCATTACTGGCTTCGCATGCTTTGGCTCCAGCTCCAGCTCCAACTCCTACGCGGACTACAAGCTTCCATGTGATTTGATGTAAACTTTGAGTTTACTCGGTGGAATTAAATTTCATTTGACTGATGCAGCAATAGTGGCAGTGTTAGTAAGTAAAGTATTCTTTCTGTAGGTGTACTAGAATTCTGTGGAGCTTGGCATTGCGTGGTTTCCTTTAACCTTGCCTGCATGCCTGGCATGACTTGACTTGACTCGACTTGGTTTTATGAACGAAAGTGGTAGTGTGGAAGAAAGAAGCTAATTTTAAGATTGGAGTTGAAAACCTAAGACTGTGTACATTCAACTGTAGAATGTTTTATGCAGGTAGACCATACGAAAGCCAGCTGTATATGTATAAGAAAGAGGAAGCACTGTATGAATGATCAAGGGTAGAGTACCATTGCACATTTGGCATAAAATGTACAATGGAAGCCCAAACACAGTTAAAGTACCCAAGCACTTGGTTACAGTCTCTCCTCTGCTCTGCTCTCCTTTGCTTTTCTACTTTGAGCTTGAGCAATATCCAGCCGAGATACCAGCGAGAGGGAAGGCAAAAGTCAAAAGTGTAGACGGTGATATTGGTGTTGGTTGATAGAAGAGAGTGAGTATCTGTAGGTACTGCACTGTAGACAGGAGGCAGCAGACAGTAATAAGAAGTACGGAACAACTGCACACACTAGATAAACAATTGAGGTTGCAGATTTTGAGATTCGGTCGTAAAATCCGTGAAATAAACTCTACACTCGGCTGGATGGTTTAGCTCCCTATGCTCTGCCTTGACTTGCCTTGCCTTTCCTGGCTTTCGTTGTTTATAAGATCCGTAAGAGTTTTGGTTTTACTTTTTGGTTTTCCTTGAGTTCTGTCGAGTTTCGTTTTTTTTCTTGAGGGAGGGGAAAACATGGAGAAGTGAAAAGAGAAACAGACTTGTGGGAGCCGTAAAAAGGTGAGCAGAGTGAGTGAGTGAGTGAGTGAGTGAGTGTGTGTGTGTGCATAGATATTTGTACGTGTGTACGTGTGAGTGAGTGAGAGTGGGTAGAAAAGGTACATTGTAAAAATAAAATAATACTAAAAAAATACCCAAACGGAACAATAGTGGGTAGTTGAGGAAAGTGCACGTCACTATACGTAGTCACTACTGAGTATATTGTCGAGGACACCAGCACCAGGACCAGGACCAGGAAAGGAAAGGGAAGGGAAAAGAAAGCAACGACCACAACGACATTATTATACAATTCAGGAGAAGAGATGAAGAAAATAAAATAAAATCAAACAAAAGAAAGCAACTAGGTATGTATGTACGAGTAAGTGCTCACGAGCAACTCACATTCCAGAAAGAGAAACAAAAACCAAGTCAAGTCAAGACAAGACAAGGCAAGACAAGATCAGATCAGATCAGCTCAGATCACATCGTCTCCATTCGATTCCATTCCATTTCCAGTCTCCATTGAAATCTCAATCGCAATGGTGATGTCGATGTCGATGCCGATACCGATGCCGATTTCGACGTCCATCTTTATTCTTCAGATTACATGCGGTCGGTTGCTATTGATATTGCTATTTCTGGTATAGTTCCTTTCCTGGTTACTGTCACCGTTACTGACTTTGAGATATTCTAGATTCAAGATACTCGTTTTTATTTCCACTCTTTCCAGCCCCTTTGGACAGTTTCAGGTGCTCAAGCCAAGTTAAAGTGAGTAAGATGAAATAAAATAAAATCAAACCAAACGTCCACATTCTTGTCCGTGGCATTCGTTCTACCCTGCTAGGTATGTATCGTTATAGTTATACTACAAGCAAGTAGCATAACAAAGTATTTCTCGAAAGAGGTTTTCCAGTATGTAGGTGGGTTGTTTACAACATTTAACACATAGATCCTATATCTTTACGATATACTGTACCAACATATCTGGAATTACTAATATATATATATATATATATATATAGTAGGAGTAGAATGACGTCGTGTTGATGTTGCTGTTGATCGTTGATCGTTGATGGTTGTTCCTTTTCATCGGTCATTCTCGTGGGTTGATGGTGATGGCGATGGTGGTTGGTGGTTGAAGTTGCATGTATGTCCAGTGTGTTGTTCCTGTTCCTGTTTGGCTGGGCAGAGGAGTGAGTGTGAGACAAAAGAAAATAGAATAAAATATGCAAATAGCCAGATGGATAAATAGTAAATAGCTTTGACTGTGTTGGATTGTGCTATAAACATGACGGAGTACTCGTTCGCTACTTGATACGGTATGCAGGCTACAAGCTATTCAACATACCACACTCGTGTTTAACAATCCGTCATCAAGTCTCTCAGGTAATAATGTGTGAGCACTGCGAGCTTCAGCTCTCTCACTCTCTCAGACTCTCATGACTTTTGTCTGAGAGCAGATAGCGTCGAAAAAATATTCAATCCACACGCACCTTGAGGACGAGACGAGAAGGAGAACAAGTAGAGAAGGCAAAGTGGAAGTAGACGAATAAGTAGACAAAGACAAGAAGAAGAACAAGAAGAACAAACTGCCGGATAAAATGCTGAATACAGAATAAGAGAATAGAGTACAATGAAATGCTCTTTCCATTTAGTTTAGCTTCGTACATCCCATAATCCCATTCCATTCCATGTTCCTGTCCATGTCCATATCATGTCCATATGTACCTTGCTATGCCATGCCATGCCATGCCATGCCATACCAAAGCATCCCATCAGACGGCTGCGACTGGAGTGCCGTTGGAGTGGAGTGGATTGGATTGGATTGGATTGGAATGGAATGGAGTTGAGTGGAGAATCGCTGGATTAGTAGAGTTTTAGAGACATGGACGAAGAGGTGATAGTTGGTGGTAGTGTTAGTGTTAGCGTTGGTATTACTGAATACCTTGTTGAATAGGTATGGTGTGTAAGTATCTATGTGTGTTTTTGTAGCACTCATTGTGAGACGCACATAGGTAGGTAATATGCATTTGATACGATGGCTATGTGGAGGTAACTGATTGCGAGAGAGCGCTGACATTACATTCGTTTAGTTTGTTGTTCCTTTTCGTTCAAGACTCCGTCTTTTGGAAACAGAAACCGGTTGTCCTTCTCCTTCTCAGTTTAGTCTCCAATCCTCAATGCTCAACATCTCATGTTACTCTCTCACCGGGTCAGAAAAAAATCTATTGGAGAAAAAAAACAGAAAATCAAACCTTAAGCGAGGTTCCTTATCCTTACAACACAATCTAACGTAGGTAGGTACTATACACTTATAGTACACTATAATCATATACCTAGTCATAGCCTATGCTGCCATCGCTTTAGAAATGGAAATGGTAAAGGTAAAGCATAGCTCATTTAATATAGAATTACATGCACAAACACTCCGCTTAGACTTTGGATTTGG
>JAAXYX010001451.1:0-22988 GCA_036851915.1 Ptenothrix huangshanensis | reverse complement strand
TTTTCCGCTTCAAATTTTTTGAAAAGGTCATATTTTTATATAACATTTTTTGAAAAGGTGTTTTTCCGCTTCAAATTTTTTGAAAAGGTCATATTTTTATAATTAACATTTTTTGAAAAGGTCATATTTTTTTATTTAATATTTTTTGAAAAGGTCATTATTTTATAATTAAAATCGTAAAAAAATGATATATTATCTGTAATTAACATTTTTTGAAAAGGTCTATATTTTCAATTTACATCTTTTTAAAGATCAAACATTTGGATTCAACGTTTTTTGAAAGGAAAATTATTTTAATTTACATTTAGTGAAAATGTTAGCAATTTGTTAGAGGGACAATTTTTTTATGACCATTTTTCAAAAACGAATTTTTGCGAAATTTCGGGAGGTGCTTGAGCACCCGAGCACCCCCTCAGACACGCCCCTGGACAACCCTTTTAAAACCTGTGATTACAGTGAGTTTTAGTGTACTCTTTGCTTACTTGATTCCATCAGTTATTTCAACCTGGATACTCTTTAATCTGAACATTATTAGGTCAAATGTGGTGAGATGACATACTAATTCAAAGAACTCCGACGTTGCGATGAAGGTCATCATAAGACTGTCAATCAAATAGAGGAATAAAAACGTGCCTATACTTTGGTGTTGAACTTTTAAAGAACTGTACAGGTGCTGGGGTCTTGTTGGGTCAGATAGCAAAAAACCCACGGTAAATACAACAGTTGCGTAGTACAAAAGAGGCAAATACATTAGAAGTAACTCCTGATTTGAAAACTGAAAGAAACTGCGGGATTGCTTGCTAGCATTACTTCCTGAAAACCGTTTCCTTTCTTCACTCCTCTCATTCCAGACGATGGCAATCGTACGGTGCCATTTGAATCTAACGTGGATCTCAATGAAATGTGAAACAACAGAAATGAGAATAACTAACCAATGTAAGGAAAAATGATTCGCGTTAAACTCAACCTTGGTGCTGTGAAAGAAAAACTTGCTAAATTGCCACCAGGAGTGGAAAGTGTAAGGAAAATGCAAAAGAACTAGCAAAAGGTATCCCAATTGTCTAAACAATGATTTGTGCAATCGAATTTTGCCTGTTCGTTTCTCGTAATCGAAGGGAATAAGACATAATTTTGACAAAATCTGAAATACAATGCTATTGTAATAGTTTTCAACTTCAGTTAACATTTTTTACTTGTTTTAAATCTACCTAGCAACTGAGATTTTTTACTTGATGTGATCTGAAAATTATATTCTAAAAATGGAGCTTACAATTTCTAATGTTAGTTATAAATTTTCAGCATCAACGAAATTGGCAAACTAGGAAAGAACTCTGTAGCTACTAATATTATGAACTTACGAACATCAGTATGAACTTGAATTGGCATTGGCACTACCCGTGTGCATACATTATAGCGATTTTAATTGGAATTGTCTTCCACATTGATATTTCGTAAACGTGCCTTTTAGCTATGTATTAAATTGAATTTTTAAATCCTATTGGACATGTGACTTTTATAGTTTCGTTTGGGAACCAGACCAGAATTCAATTTTTTTTCTGGATTGGTTCAAAACAAGACAAGAAAAATATCCTATAATTTATGAAAAATAAGTTTTGTTTTTATTACATATTTTACTGCAACATATTATGCATAAGTACATTTGTTTTGGAAACAAAATTTTATTGTCTCAAAGCATTTGAATGTCGATTTGTTGGTTTGGTACTCGTACTAGATTCGGACCATTACATGGAACCGAACCGCATCAAGGTGACCACTGCAAGGACAAAACAGCTTTCCAGGTATGGTGCACTATGTAGGTATTGGTCAATTTTCTTTTAAGCTTTTTTCCTCTTAAAACAGCTGATAATCGCTGTGTCATCATCCATTTCTTAAGCGTAAGTACTAAAATTTCGAAATTCTTTCTGTCATTTAGGTGACCCTGGAGTTTCAAATGTGAAACTGCCACCGCTAATTAAATTATTTCCAAGGTTATGCTACTAATAGAATTAATGGCGTGGTGGTGGTGATGGATACTGGTGCAATCCTGCTGATGTCCTTGCCAGGCACGTGTTTATTAATACTTATTGTGTGACCCATACTTTTACTAAAAAATAGGTAAGTTAATTTCACAATATACTTGGGTTTGGGTATCATTAGGGGCGCGTGCAACTTTGCAATTTGATTGAATTAACAATTGCATGGTCATAATTTCAATTGCTGGGAGCTTCTATCTCACAAGCTACGTATGAGCATTGATTGGTAATATAATAGGACACGATACTAAGCAAGGGCAACAAAAACTGAATTTCCTATTATTTCGAACTTTGCTCTAGTTGCAAAGGTGCTTTCTAACTAGACGCTTGCCAATATTCTGCGACTTTGTGGGGCAAAAAGTTGCTGCCATATTACTGACGTTTAGAAATTCTTTCTCTGTGTGACACTTACTATACATATTATTCTTCTGTATGATTGTAGCCTTAGTTTTGTTGTATTAATTTGTCCACATAATTATGTAGCTCCGTTTGGGAACTACGTAAGAGATCAAAACTTCTATTTGGAATTGGTATGAGACAAGACTAGAAAAATATCCCAAAATGCATAAACAAAACGAAGTTTCCTCTACTTATTTTGTTTTCGCATTGCCATACATTTGCTTTAAGAGCAAAATTATGTTGTTTACAAATAATCATTTAACATTTTACTCATACTAGAATCAACTATTCACCAGAGTCAAAACTGGATTGGGACAGACCATTACAAGGACGTATCAGCGACTACTGTATATGCGGACTGCTGGCCAATTTTCATTTATTTCCTAAACATAATTACTTCGTAAAATGTCAAGAATATGTTTGTTATGTTGGTAGTCCTGCAACTTCTATTACTTTCCTATGAACTTTCCTTCACTGGAGGAGAGAGAAGTCTGGCCTATAGACATTTCTGGCTTGTCAAACTCCACTTTACGGCGATTTCATCGTATAATTATCCACAAATTAAATTTAATCCCACTAGCTCAATTTAAATATTGAATTAGCCGAACTAGTTAAATAACAACATTGTTCATATGTAACCTGGAACATTTGGCAATTTTGCTGATTTTATCGCCATTGTAATGCTTATTTATATCATCATTGAATTCGGAACGACCGAAATCGGTATCATGACTTCCCAACTGTTTGGAAGGCACTCATCACAAAATATTACTAAGTATAAATATATCCCTAGAAGTAAAGCACCAGATTTTCAATAAAAAACGAAGCACCCACAAAATAAAAGTATACCTATAAATCTTTTCAACACTTTTCAGCATACAACCATGTGCATGTGTGTATATGCTGTAAAGTTCGCTGTAATTAAAACATACCGTCATTGAAGTCGTTGTCGTAAGCCACATTATAGGACTTTATCCACCCATGCAAGGCATTTTAAATAGTTCCCGTGCGGAGCGTTTAGCATACATCGCATTTGAAGAAATTTATATAAGTATGTAATTATAACCTATAACACAGTATACCTTTTCAACGACGAGGAATTTAGTTTCGACGAACTTCTCTGTAATATCGGAATTGCGAGCAATTCTCTTTCTTGAATACTTCCACAAGTCTGCCACGACCACGAGTCAGCTACGTTGCAACACATTATATATTATAATATATAAAAATTTTAATTATCCAGAAAATGACATATTTAATTAATTTAAGTTGATAGAGACAGAGAACATTGAGAAATTCAATTAGTTATATAAATTTTTATTCGGCTGGTAGTTGCTTAAACCGTTAGGTAAGTAAAAGTTGTCACGGTGATTCAGCTTTTGTTTGATAGCACAACATTACCTCTTACATGTTAATGAATTCGTTTGCTAGAATTGTGTAAGTGACCATGAATTATAATTGTCTGTATTGAATTAACTTAAAATTTCACTCTATCCTTTATCATTTAAATCAGCTTTGCCAAGTACATTACCGTACTTATTTTTTCTCTTATAATTTATTTATCATGATTTATGTAAGTTAATGCTAAGAAACTAAAGAGAAAAACTTTATATGTTTTTGGGGTACTATTTTGCCTGTGAGCTGTGGGATGTATGGTGAACATTCCAGATTTAATTATAAGTAAAATACCAACGTATATTAAAGGTGGTTATATATCGTTTTTATATTCTATTTTGGTAAGTTCTATGTGGTAAAAATACAGTAAAAAATTTTCCCGCTTACGTACATAACTATACTATGCTGGTACCTTACGAAATAGATATCGAGCTTTCCGCTCTTATTTCCTTTACGTAAGTGCCGAGGCAGTGACGAAAATTCATTAGCTTTACTATTCAGTATAATATAACTTCAACTTCACTCTCCTAAATCATTCCAAAGAGGAAGCGCGTTGGACTCGTTGACTTACTAGAGGGGAGGTGAAAACATTGAAAACACATTAAAGCTTATAAATATTTGTAAGATTTATTCCTACTATTCAAATGGCTGTTATATAACTGCGCTTTTAAACTATACCCTCGTGCTTGTCTTGATTTATGATCGTTGCTTAACCGTCATAAATATGCAGTTGGAACAAAGGATCAAACCATGTTCAGTTAATTGTACCTTACACTATTAAGTAACTCACTGGATAATACTTTAACGAACATAGAGTCGTTCGAATATAACAATGGGCATGTATGGTTGCTCATCGAATGTTTGTCAGCATTTGTACTTAATTCAAGCGAAGTAGGCTATCTAAGGACAAAAATGCTGAGTAAAAAGGCCCGCTTTTACATGATCGGAGTAATCCAATTTACAAACTTGATTGGTTCAACGCCCTACAAATGGGATTCTAAAGCAAAAAAAGTCGTCTTTGTCAATACGAGCGCTAGAAAACTTCGCTGGATTGTGAATAATGTGGTTTACAATATCTACCTCGTTTTCGTTCTCTTTCGCTGGATTCAGCTGGTTGGATTTTCTGGAGTGTCTCCCATCTCAGCAATTGCAATCGGAACATTGTATGTTTTCTGCTCCTACAATTTCGTTCCCGCGATTCAGTACAGTATTCTCCGGAATTATGGCGACCATCATTTGTGGCTGAATAATTTGCTGGCAATTATGGATGCAGTTCCTTGCGGTAAATAAAATTATTATTTTAGATTAAAAAATAATACATTCAATTTTATGTAAATATTGTTTTCCAACGGACGCCTAGATTTTATTACTAGAATTTTTGAAATATGCATATACTTATATAAAACGGGAATTTTGCATATTAAATTTATTTGTAATTATATGTAATATTTGTACTTTCTTCCTAAAAAGATTGTTCTACGGAAAACACTCATTTGGATTGCTACAAGCCTATGCGGGGATTTATTATCGCTGGAAGCATCGTCATCTGTTTGGACACCATGTCCTGCTTTGCAAAGCCAATTACTCCATTCTTCGTCACTTCTTTGCTACCGGATCCAATGGCCATGTCGGCACTGAGTCTCCTGCCATTCGTTTGCTTTCATTTGTACATGTGGATACATCAATTGGCAACACTATACTTCTACATCACAATTCAGCTTGGATATCTCACTGGAACTATAAACGTGCTAAATCATCTCAGGTAGTTTTTGCAATATTTTTGACACCACATTTTAAAGGCCTTAAAAATCCAACCCACGAAAACACTATCTTTTTTAAACCATTTTTATTCAGGTTCCACGAATTCAACAGGCATAAGGAAAGTCCGGGAAGCATTCTGGAATGCTACAACTCCGCAATAACAGAAAGGTCACATGTATTCATCAATCAATTCAGACAAATTCGAATCCTGCAATTGTGCTCTAATAAGATTTGGAGTACTACAAATATCCTCATCGAAGTCGTCTTCATTGGCGGAAGTTGTCTTGGATATTTCGGCGGTGTTAAGCTGGATGGTGCTAGAGCTGTTCAACAAACGAGTGCAGCAATATTCTTGACTACAGCACTCATCCTACTGTGGAAAAGAATGGGTCAGGTGTACGAAATCTCGGGGGAAGTTCTTCACTCCTGGGTTAGACTTACTAGCATGGGGTGGTTTAGTCGATATTTCAAGTCCATGAGACCCATTCGGGTGACTATTGGAGGATTTCTCTTCGCTGATAGGGAAATCAGATTGACCCTAATTTCTATCATTTTGGATAAAACCTGTAGTTTGCTTCTATCCACATCATAAAAAAATCACATTTGTATTTGTGTAGACCAGTATTTTTAATATTGTTTAAGCATATTTGTTCAAGTCTCCTTAGAAGCTGTAGCTGTAAATAATATTTTTAGTTAAGTTCCGATGCTTTTAAAAATAAAATGAGAAGCGATTGTTGTTTCTTATTGTTTTCGATTGTATAAACGTAAACATCCCTTCTAATGATTCTAATGATAATTTGAAATAACTGAGGCAGTGCGAAAGCAGTGTTTTCGAATAGCGGAATATAAAAGGCTCAGATTTTCCCTTTAGAAATTAGAGCTGTGTTGGAAACCTTGGAACAAACAACTCTCTCCAACTATTTTTGAACGACTACACATTATCGTACGGCAATAATATAACTACTATCATTGGTACTTTGATTATCACTTGATATTTAATTGTGACTTCTATTAACGTTTAAATATTTTCTGTGTAAAATAACCTCTTATCAATATCGTGTAATTTTTGAAGACTAAAATGTACCACGCAAAGAATAACATCGGAGCACCAAAGCCGCCTGAATACCGCTGTAATATTTGCTGCCAATCCTTCCCAAGACAGGACCTTTTAGAAAATCACAAGAAACTTCACCAGACGTATGAGGCCGTTGAAACTTGCTCTCTTTGCGGCTTTACAACTAAAAGTAAGTGCGAGATGGAACGACACACGAGCGAGAAGCATAAGCCGGAACCTCCAGCCACCAAAGGATTCCCGGAGAGTTTCTTTAAAGGCATGAGAAGGGGATTTTGTTGAATCCTTTGTTTCTCTAAAGGGTTTGTTGACCTTTTGAACATGTCACTCTCGTGTTACTGATACGTGAAAGGAATTCTTGTTGTTTTTAAACACACTGTCACTACATAAACTAATAAATTGGCATCATGCTTGTTTTTGTACTCCAATTCAGTTTTATTCACATTTTACGTTTTATTGTACTCTCAAATTAACATAAACATGACAGGAAGAGATGAACCCTTTTTAAAAATGAAAATATAGTGCAACTAATCCAAAATGTTAGTATCCGGGAAACCTGACATCTGACATTGCAACCTGTAAAATGACTGGATCATTCACCAGCAGCATACCAACAAACCAAAATGTACGAAATTCCAAAATTGCTTTAAATTGAAATTAAAATTCGTATTGGAGGAAAATCATGCGGATTGTAAATGCCGCTGTAGTTTGTAGATTTGTACAGTTGAGAATTGCAAATACTTTGATGGAGACTTTTTAACATTTCCTTGATATGGCTTACAAATTGTGGAAATTTAGATAGGCATTTGCAAGCAACTGGGTTTTCCTTATTATTTATAGGCACATTAGTTTCAAACCTCAGTTTGAGAAAAACATTCTAGGAAAACATTCGTGATTTGTTTCAATAATTTTGTAGTCGTAGAACCTTCCCTAGAGGTAAACAATTTTTTCACCAACTTGTTTACTTGGTTATACAAACTGTGTAAAAGGTAAACCAAGGACAACTTTTATTGTCTCTATTTTCTGGGGAATCTTTGCACAGGTAAAGCATCATTCACTGGAACTTTAAATTTATTTAGAATTAGTGAAAATTTTCCCGGAATACAAGTAGTAATTATTGTTGACTACGAGCTTTTTCGGTTCGTAAAATTCGAAATTGAAAATGAATCAGTGTATTTAACGAGGCATTCAACTTCTTCACTTGCCAGTACATCATTTGGAGCAACACAATCAATACCACTGAAGCCGTAGCCCCAATAAACATATAATACAAAACATAAAATTGAACTAATAATTAACTGAAGTCCTGGAAGGTAATCTTTTCCGTAATTTAACATCTAACTTAATACCTGCACGAATAAAAATCATATTACATATTAAATGTTTTGAAAGTGTGTTTTCATTCAAATGCATGGGATTAAAATTAATGTTATTTAAATAAATTGTCTGCCACAGAAGATGTCACACGAGAGTTACTTCATCACTTGTCAACAAGCCAATAGCCACAGCAGAGAGTATTACGTTTGCAAAGTTTGCTTCATGTCATCCCCAGATCTCAACGCTCACAAAATTCACACGGGAGAGCACGAGCAGAATTGTTTCAAATGTGGATTTCGGTGCTTCGACGAAAGACTAATGGCTGAACATTTTCGTACAAAGCACCTGAGTAAGAATATCCCGACAATGCCTCATGATCCTACAAAAAAGTACGTTGTATAATAAAAGCAAGTGTAACACCCATAATGTATGTACAGATGTTAAGTAAATAGCCGAATTGTTTATTAAAGTAAAACAAGCAACATTAGTTCACAACGACTAGGTATATAATATAAGTGATGAGTGACATTGTCAGCAAAATTGAATATAAAAACATACATTAGACACTTAAATTAATGGTAAAAATAAATAATTCGATAAAAATATATACACAAAACACAAATGTAGAATCTCAAATGAATTTAAATCATTATAATTAGTAGGTAATTAAATCACAACAATATTTTTCAAATCCTTACATTACTTCGTACTTGAATGAACAATTCAAGTAATTACATGTTACAGAGCACATCATTTCTGCTATTTGCTTTACACTTTAATAAAATACAAATTATAGTCAACTTGGAAATTACTCTTTTACTTTTACATACTTACTTTTAGGATTGCTATTAAAATATACGCACATTCCAGTATTATCAACACAATTTACAGTGCCTTTGTGTACAATAGAATCATAATTATATACGTAAATGTATTTGGTTATAATTAAATGTCCACATATTAATAAAAAATAATCAACCGAATCGCAAGCGCCACCGCCAGTACTGATTGCTTCGTGCCGATAAAGGTCGAATTGAATTCATGAAAGGGCCTCTACGCTTTTGCAGTTGCCATGGCAATGACATATTTGACGATTCTAATTGCTTGTATGTTTCCAAAGTAGTCCGTGTTGGTTTCTGTTTAGCTCTTGCAGTCTTCTTTTTAATATCTTCTTCATTTAACTATAAATAACAGACCATATAACGACCACTTAATTATTTCACTAATTTATCATTAGAAGGTAACTTTAGTTTCAATTAATTTTTCTTCATTAGTAAATAAAATTTAATCTTACTTTACACACACGGATGAAGTCACAACTTTGAAGCTGAATTTGAACTGAAGGATTGGGAATAATCATCCAGCTGGCATCCGTGTCACCGGATTTTTCATTATTCCTTTTTTCTTGGCAGGAAATTTGGCAACAAAACTTGTACGTTTCTTGACTTTCGGTTTTTTGTTTTGAGTTTCCAGCAACTTTTGACATGCCCAGCTGTTCCTGTGTTAGTTCCATAGGAAATTCTTCACACCTGTCGTTACGTTCAAATGTGGTGCTGACTACAAAACAACAATTGAAACCAACTGAAATCAAAAGGATAAAATATACCAAAGGATAAAAGAGTTTTTTCGTGTCACTTTGCTCATGGCTATGGGCATTGGTATTAAATGGTACTGCAGCTCTGTGACTCTTGACAAAAGAGTCACAGAGTGGCTCCAAACTGCCAGGCGAGTCTGACAATATTTCTATGTCTTTTTTCATTGTTCTCCAATAAAGTCAACAAGCAGTGGATTGTGGATAAAAAATGATTTTCAAAGTTTTAAAGCTTGTACGTATTTCGGCAAGCTGAGCGAGAGGAGTATTCACCACATTAGATCTGTGAATCACGACCGACTGATAATATTTAGACGAAATATTTCCATTTTATACTTTGGAATTTTGACACCATGTTCCACAATGTAAACCATGTAAGCTATCGGGACTAAACTATGAAGCAATGAGTTTCTGTATTGTAAAGAAAGGTAATGAATTTCCTTTAGAGTTCAGCCCTGATAAAAATTAGGCTGGCAAAAATTGTCTGAAGGTGGTTTAAACCGGCTACTTTTTTTAACCTTTTCTGGCACAAATAGGCAAAAATTGGCAAAAATGAGTATAAAAGACCCTTCTTATAAAAAGTAGTAACTTCAAAAAATAATACCTTTTAAAAAAGCCTTAACTAGAAAAATTAGCACATTGCAGAAAAGTATGAACTTGAAAAATTAGCTCATTTCAAAAAAGTATTAATTTGAAAAATTAGCTCTTTTCAAAAAAGTGATAATTTGAAAAACTAGCCCTTTTCATAAAAGTATTAATTTGAAAAATTAGCTCTTTTCAAAAAAGTGATAATTTAAAAAACTAGCCCTTTTCATAAAAGTATTAATTTGAAAAATTAGCCCTTTTCAAAAAAGGATTAATTTGAAACATTAGCCGTTTTGAAAAAAATCTTAATTAAAAACATTAGCATTTTCAAAAAAGTATTAATTTGAAAAATTAGCCCATTTCAAAAAACTCTTAACTGAAAGCATTAGCCCTTTTTAAAAAAAAAGTGTTAATGTAAACAAATGCACCTCTGACTTGCAAAATTGTTCTTTTAAAAAGTACGAATTGGAAAAATCCTGAAAACTATTGAAAATCCCAAGCAGCTAAATTCCTGCCTGTTATTGATGCCAGTTAAGCCAATTTGTACCAGTGGTTGGTAATTAAAAAAAATCTGGTCAAAACCGAACCCCGATTTAATTATTGTGGTATCAAGTTTGTTCAAATGTAAAAGCGATGCGATTCTACAATAATTCATTTGATCTTTGGTCAAATGAAGCGTATATAATAGAAATGTATGTAATTTAAAGTTTCTATTGAGCATCCAACTGTGTTAGTGTGTCCGTTTTCATTAGTTTCTATATAAAGTGCTCAGAATCTCGCTATTAATGATAGGAAATTACGCAATTACCTTTGTATTGATGCATAGTCCTAAGAACTTGTTCTTAGTATGGTACCTTTACACACGTAGTAAATCTAAAATCAACTTATTTACTCATTACAATCACATACCATTTTTTGTAATACAGTGGAATCGCTGCAAAAGCCAAACATGGGCCCACCTTAAAGATCATTCGGCTTAGTGAAAGTTCGGCTTATAGAAAGCCATGTTAAAATGCTAAATGACGGGAATTTGTAATGAATCAAATTAAACGATAAAACAGGACTCGGAATTTTCTCAATTACAAACCACGAGTAAAAATTTAGTTGAATGGCATAAACGGTAAAAACTGGCAAAAATTTGGCCTATATGGGGATTTCAATGATCTTCAAGACTTTTTGAAGCTATACATAGCACTTTTGTATCTCTAATTTTGCAAGTCAGATTTTTTTTAAAAAGTATGACTTTTCATAATTAAATATAATTCATAATTTGTTCTTTTCATAATTTTGAAATGGCTTCATAATTATTTCCTCGTTTTACAAATGATGCTTGTTCAAAAGGGCACACTTTTTCAAAATTACAACCTTTGAGATATAGAATTTTATCAAATTGACACTTTTAGAAATAGGCCCATTTTTTCAAGGATCTGATAGTGAACACAGATTGTAACTGCAACAACGCTAATGAATAAAAGAATTTGGTCATTTACTGTAGCAAATGTGTGATTACTTATTGTTATGGTGCCGAGCTTTGATAACAAGTTGAGATCATGCGTCAGAATTGACCCTGACATTTAAGGCTAAAGATTTGACCGGAGAAAATTTGGTGGTAAAAAAAATGCTCGATGCTTGATGCAAATGCTTGATGGTATGGATTTCTTGAGTTTCTATTTTTTGTTGTATGCGTATTAAATAGACACACGTGTCCAATCACAACCTTGAGAATTTTCGAGTTTTCTTTTCGTTTCCATCGACATGCAAATTGCTGACCGCACTACTGAAAGGACAGTTGAAATATAAACGTTCCTTCCTAACTAGTAAGTGGGCGTCATGCTAAAATGTTTCCTGGAAGGCTTCAATTACGGCATAGACTGCAGTTTACATTGAATAGAAGAGCATGGATGTAAGCACTTTGTTGAATTCCTCGGCTCACTCAACGTATGTAATTATATACAGTTTATTAAACTTGGTCTTGATAAAACGTGTTTATCCAGTCCTTGAGTCTCTTTGTTCATCTTTATATGTATGAATGAGCGTAAAATTAATTGTAAGCTATGTATAACTATAGTTTTCATGTATTTAAATACAAAGTGGTGATTGTTTCGTTTCTTTTCAGTTGGAAAATAGTGAACGAAAATACGGGGAAGTGCTTCTGCTTTTAGTAATACCGAAACTAGTAAATCAATAACTACAATTCTATTGATTTGGGGAAATTTGGGGAAAGCACAGACATAATTTTCTGTTGACTTCTAAACAAAGCAAGTATTTAGGAAAAATTATATTTTTGTTTTTACCCATCTTTACTAATACTGCCTGTTTACAGCTAACCTTTTGCTTTTCATGAGCTTAAAGGACAAGTTCTAAAAACAATACATACTTATATAGTGCATTACGATTGTTCACATATAGTTGCATTTAGGTACATACGATTTATTCATTATTTGTCTTAATTTGAATACAAGGTGAAAATTACAAATTCTTGGAACTTGACGATACAGTAGAGTTCCCTATCGTAGTCACTTCTGGCTTTAATTCCATTCAGAAAAGTATCTTAGTACCTAGTGGTGTTCCTGTACCTATGTTTGCAACTGTTTATCAGTAAAGTAAACGACTGACTTATTTCAATTCAACCTGCTTAACCTGCACGGTAAAAGTAATAATTAGTTGTTTATTACTAATAAAGCAATAATGGAACCATCTCCATCTCTTAATTATAAAAGATACGTACACGCTAACAAATAGTCGGAAATCAATGGGATTTCTAATTTTTTCTAATAGAAATCCCTATAACAAAAACATGGATAGAGGAACCTATTAAATTCGTCAATAGTTTTTTTTCTATTAGCTGATAATTGCGCCACAGTTACTTCAATTAAAAGTAATAGAGTTTTAGGTTGAGTACTGTGGAGTAGAATTTTCTGTAAAAATCAATAGAGAGTACTATTACTTTTCCATATTAATAGAAAAACCTATTAAACCTAACCGGATTTTCCATTGAACACGTTTTCAGGTATAACCGATTTCCCTATTACGATTAATAGAGAGCTCTATTATTTTTTAATAGAAACTTCCATTACACTTTTTTACCCTGTAATTAGGTATATAACAAATGAACATTATCTTCAACCAAGGTTTCAAACTTGCATTTATTATTTAAATAAATATTATTAGATGCAGCATTTCTTAGTTTAGCCCAACTGCTTTGAATATGGAATTTAATCATCAGTGGGGAAGCGGCATTGATTGTGTGCAAAATTTCTCAATGGCACTTCAGCGAAACACTAAACTCAGCGAGTCAATGGAAGTGGATGGTTTGAGCTCGTCTTCTCAGTTGCGCAAATTCCTGGTGAATTTGGATCACGTAAGTAATAATTAGAATAATTACTGATTGCTGATTATTACATAATCAGACTGTATGAAATAATTTTTGAAGGATTTTTAATTTTTCCAGGTGATTGAAAACATTTGTGGTAATCTCAACCGAAAGGATTTGCTCAACCTTCGTCTCGTCAGTGGTCAGTTCAGTTTCATAGCCTCGAAGTTGCTTCGCACTCAAGTCACTATCCATTTCGATAATTTCGAACTTGGTACAGCATTAGCATCAACATCATTATCCAGATCTCACTTGGTAGAGGAAAAGACTCTTGAGGAACTGACTCAGCTTCTCAAGCAACCTCATGTGTATCTTCCTTGTTCAAAGTTCTACTTCATATCCACCTGCGAATCTCAAGCGTGTCAAATGCCTAAATGCATCGGAAGCAATATCCTACAGAAATTCCTACGGGTGTGGGGAAGTCAAATCACATTCTTGCACCTTTGTTTTGGTCATTTAGATGAGCACCATTGGCTTCCAGAAGCAAAGGTTATCAAAATTGTGAAGAAGATATTGGGCTACGCAGAGAATTTAGAGACGTTGGTATTATCCATTGATTGTGTTATTTCATGGAAGCAACCAGTCGAAAATAATGGATTCAGATACAGGTCCGAAGTTTCACCACTGCTCGAATCGGATGAAGAATTCCGGGCAATCCATTCCCAATCGCTTAGAAAGTTAAATAGAAAACTAAAAAGGTTTGAATGTTACGACGATCTCAGTTCTAAACTCCTTGAAGAAATCATCATCTCATCTCCACATCTAAATGAAATAGTTCTACAGGGCGATGAAAACAGTCTTTTCTTCTTGAAGCCTTTGAACAGGACCCACCTGCTAAAGGATTTGTATTTTATTCCAAGTAAGGCTACAACAGAAGTATTCGAAAACATCACCTCATCTCTAAAGACTAGTGAGAATCAACTGCGTCAGTTTTCCATTTGTTTAGCCAACGAAAATTTTATCAGAACAGGAAAAGTATTTGCGGAGAGAGTTGCAAATATTGTAAATGAAGTACTGGAGATGTCCAAGAACTCATTGGAGTCAATTAATTGGTTTGGTGTAATTGACGGTCCGAATATTGGGATTCAATTTCCCTCGGCCCTTCCCAGGTTGAATTATTTAAAACTCGGGTCCCCCATTAGGATTCAATGGAAGCTTGGTAAGCCAGGACTAATGGCGCAAGTCGAAAACTTCAAAATTTCTAAGCAAACAAAGTTACCAAAGCTGAGAACCGTGGGATTCTACGCCATTAAGATGGAAGCAGACCTCCTGTTTCTGATTCGGTGTCTAGATGTGGTGCATTATGGGTCAGTCAAGTTAATAGAAACTGACTGCACTAGTTTACAATTGTCAGAAAAGATGATAAACAATGTTAAAGAGATATTTGTAAATGCAAGAGTTGACCAAAAATATTTTCCTAGATACTTCTAATTTTAAATGATTCCTATGTTTTGTAGTTTGTTTTGTCTAGCAGAGTTAGATTAATTACGGTCACCTCCATGCATAATAAATTAACACGACTTTGCTGATATGAGCGAATATCATATTTTGTGGCCATATTTCATTTCATTTTATTTCAAGTGTTGATTTTTCCAAACTCCAAAGTCTCTTAATTCTATTGCCTAAAACATCAGACTTATTTTCATTAGGTATATTTTTAGCTTCTACCGAAGCCGATACTCCCACTACTAAATAATTTCATCTTTCATTTTGACGTGTTCAATCAAGTTCGTGTCTTATCTGTACTGAATTAGTAAGACACTTACGATAAGCTGTGTTTTATTAAGTTACCTTTTAAATTAATGAAATATTTCTGACGTAAATTCCAAAAAAAGACGCTCTCCATAGACACGATTGCAAAATAAACGAAGTAGAATTTAAAATAAATTCGAAAGCACCTTCAGCAAGCAGAAGTTAAACTACTACAACCATAAGTTAAAATGTTTAGTGATTTGTACTGAGTCGTAAGGTCGAGAGGCAACTACATTTGTGTAACAGTGACTTCATCAAGTTTTTCCCTCTAAAGACAATTTCCGTTTTCAAACCTTAAAACCTGCCTTGTAGTTGTGTACCATTTATTGTATAACAAATAATCCATAAGTTAATTAAATACGAGCTTTTATTACTTACAATTAGATAGTGCCATGACAAAATAATGAAACCTTGACTACAATTCCGATTTCCATGTATGCTTAACTATCTAAAGGTGATTTGCGTTTTAACGACTTCATTAATACAAAAGACTGCATTAACCCCGACATAGCAATTAATTTCTGAGAAATTGAAATCTATTATTTTTCATCCCCCAGCAAACTATATTGAATGCAAACAATCTGGAATAGATCAACACAAAACGAATTAATATTGGTTTTATCATATCATGTAGGTAATAGTTTGAAGGGGACACAAATTGTGTTGCGTCTAAACATTTGTTAAAGTTGGTCCAAAAGCTGCGGCGAGTAATGCGAGTAAAACAGAAAAAAATTCTCACAGATCTGTCGTCTTAAAAAATTGTGTAATTACTTCGACAATACGTTCAACACTCTTTCAAGAAACACAAAAATGCATTTGTCAAAAAAAGACTTGCGGTGGAATATCCAAACCCACGTTATTCTTTCGAAATTGGCCATATTACCATTTAAAGTTGTTACGCAAAAAGATATTTCAACACCAAAATTCATTCTTCTGCGAAGGCTAGAATCTAAGTGGAAACTTTGGGTCCATATTTTTGGAATCTTTTTGTCAGCATTTCAGTTACTTTTGCAAATAATTAACGTTTCAAGTCTTTTCCTGTTCCCAGATGAGAATGAAAAAACGTACTATCGTCCACTCGGACTTATATTAGTACTAATGAAAGGATATGCAGTTCTTGCTGCAATTTGGATTAGTTTTAAATACCCAGACTTATATTTGGAGATGCTTGAACAAATTATTAGCCCATCTGGATTGGAAACATCGGGTTAGAAGCAAAAAAGAACATTTAATTATGCATAAAGAATTAAAGATTTTAAAGATTTTAACTTTTGGTGTTTTATAGAGAATGGCCAAGCGTCGCAAAAAAGTATCAAAAGCTTCATTGTTATTCACTTCCCATTGGCAGTAATTGGATTGGTACTTTTATATTTCCCGCTATACTTATACGACAATCAATTACCGATCTTTACGCGCTCCACCCTTTCAATGGCAATGAACCTTAATGTTTACATTGAATTGCTTTGCGTTTGTGCAGACATTCTATTCTACTTTATTGGGCTTAGTCAGACCTACCACAATGTCTTTATAATTATTTTGTTTATTGATTTCATGAATTTTAAGGTTGATATACTTACAGCAAATATTAAACACATGCTCAGCGCCTCTGGGTAAATTTTCATATTTTTTATTGAATTGCGGGAAATCAACTTAAATAGAAAGACAAGCTACATATTTATTTTGTTTTTTTTGCAGATTCAACGAAATCTATCTTGAAGAAAAGTTAAACGAAACGTGCAAGCAAGTCCGAGTCCTACAACTACTCACCAACCACTTTAATACGTGTAGTAGTGCAATGGTTTTTTCAACTAAGCAACTTTTAATTTGTATGGGGGTGATTATGGGATTTATTGCCATAGGTTTCTTTGATTCGGATATGTTGATATCGGCGGCGAGTCTTGTTATGTTTGTAGACGCTTTCATGGTTTTTATCCTTATGTTTGACAACGCCTATGTCATTCCTCTAAAGCACGAATCGTTAATTGATATGATGAACATTTTGGTACAAAGACTGCATGTGGGACAGAATCGAGAGATAATCCGTACCTCCGCCAATTCCTTGAAAATCAAAGGTGTAAAAGTTGGTTCTTTTCAGACGCTAGAGAGGGAGTCGACGCCTATTTTCATTGACTTTGTTGTGAATCAGATTGTAACTCTGCTGGTTATCAAATCCGAGCGCTAATGCGGAGAAAAAGGAAGCTATTTATTAGTAATCTGTGAATAGGCCTTTTCGACTCATAAATTGTAGCAAAGGCAATTTTTGTAGAAGCTTTTGATTTTCTTGGCATGACACAGCAACAGTCATTGTTTCCGTAATTGCAGTAGAATGTTAAAGCAAGATAGCACATTTTATTTAGTTATACAAAGTTTGAGGACGTACATAATTATTTTTCCTCTTTCCAACTTAGAATTATAATTATACAATGTCATCAGCAGTAGTCAAATAATGATAAGCTAGATTTGCCTCAAGAAACTCTCATGGCGTAGTAATTATAATTTCTACTTAATTACCTCATGGTTTTTTTAATTACATGGTTCTTGGCCATGTTTGAGGTAATATCTATTTAGCTTAAGTACTCGTTTTTTCTTAAATACTGTCTGTCATCAAATATCTAGAAAATAATAGCAAAATTTAGCTCCATTAACTTTAAACTAGTATAGAAACTGTTTTATGTAATAATTAATGTCTGCATTAAAAAATATTTAGGTTACAAACGCCCAGCCTAGTCAGTATATGATTTTCTACCTTGCCTAATGGTAAGACCCAAAGGGCATACACACAATCTGGTTGTCAAAGGAACTACATTGTATAAAAACCGAGTTAAAAAAAGCTGCGTAAAATGAATTTGTCCAACAAAGACTTAAAATGGAATATCCAAACTCACATTATACTTGCAAATATGGCCATATTGCCTTTTCAAGTTGCTTGCCAAAAAGATAAGTTAAAACCTAAATTCAGTCTGTTGCGAATGCTGAAGTGCAAGTGGAATCTCTATGTCCACTTTTTTGTAATTTGTTTGTCGGCACTTCATTTTTTGTTAATAACAGTTCACGTAACGAGCCTTTTACTGTTTCCAAATGGGAATGAACCGATGTATTATTTTCCAACTGGAATTATTATATGGATAATGAAAGGAACTTCTATTGTTGTTACAGTATGGATTTCTTTCAAATATCCAGAAATATATTTGGAGCTTCTGGAACAAATTATAAGTTCATCGGATTTACAAACACCAGGTTCGTTACCAAAACGTAAAAAGTATGCTTAAAAAATAACAATTTTAAATCGTTAATTTCAACGGGTTTACATGGTAAAAATAGTCAACACAAATTTAAACGATTTAAATATAATACTTTTTTGGAATTTTTTAGTAGACGATTGTCCATCGCACCAAAAAACTGCCAAAAATTTCATTATCGTTTACTTCCCATTGGCAACGTGCGGTGTGGTGTTGGCATGTATCCCGGTTTACTTCTACGATAAGCATCTACCAATTTTTATTTGTAACATAATTTCGCGTCTCACAGAAGTGGAGCTTAATGCTTTTACTGAATGCATCTGCGTTTGCTTTGACATTATATCCTACCTCGTTGGGGTTAGTCACGCATATCATGCATGCATTATTATTATTCTATTTATCAATTTTATAAATTGTAAGATGGAAGTGTGGACAGCAAACATTAATCACGAGATTAGCGCTTGCAGGTAAGTATAGCATTTTTTTATGAAATCGAAGCAAATATTTATTATTATATTTACAACAGACATTAACATTCCGTGTCAATTTCTTTTTGCCCATTTAGATTTAATCAAGCAAAATTGATGAATATGTTGTATAAAACCTGCAAACATATTCGAGTCCTACAGATGCTTGTAAACCATTTCAATGTGTGTTGCAGCGCAGTGGTTTTTGTAGTGAAACAAATGTTGATATGTATGGGAGTCATAATGGGATTTATTGCCGTAGGTTTTTTTGGGTCTGATATTTTCATATCGACTACTGGTCTTGCTTTCTTTGTCGACGCTGCATTAGTTTTTATCCTTACGTTTGACAACGCCTACTCTATCCCTCTCAAGCACCAAGATTTAATTAAGACAATGCAAATCTTGACCCAAAGATTGCATTTAAAAAAACATCGACAGTATATACGCGCCCACACTAATGCCTTAAAAATAAAAGGTGTCAAAGTTGGGTCTTTTCAAATGCTGGAGAGGGAGCCCACGCCTATTTTTATTGACTTTGTAGTGAATCAGATTGTTTCATTACTTGTTATCAAAGCAGAGAGCTGAGAGAGCAAAATATCTCTATACGAATACATTACATACATCACCAGACAAAGGTAAATTCCCCCCAACTTTTAATGGTCTACAATAATCCAAATTTAACAAGTTTATTCCATAAAAAAGTCCCAACTGACAGAAGTTCTACACAACTGTTGAAAGTGTAACCTATCATAGACCAAACGACTTACGCAATGTGACCAAACAACTATCCGGCTTTATCCTTTTGAATCATATGTAATTATATCGGTATTAAGATTGAACGACTAGGTATATGGGCTTCAAACTTGGCTGAAGTTAATAATTTTGGTCAATACTCCATTAGAACGTTATTTACCTGATATTTTATGAAATTCAAATTTTTACTTAAGTCCGTTCTGACAGCACTGAATATTTTAATGTTGATTTGTACATCACCTAATCCTCCAACTTAAATTTTAAGTACTACTTTGTAGCCATAGTCACCAAATAGTTAAATATGACAACAAAGTTATGTATACTGCCACCATAACTGTGATCAAACTGAAGACCTATGTAATTTTCCTTATGGTTAGATATTTCATTTTGACGACAGTAGTTTAGCCACCCTAACTATTCGTGATGTTGGTACCTTTGAACTCAGGTACTTCATTATTTTTGTTTATTCAATAAATATAAACCAAACGATTGCAAGATAATGGATTTACATAATGGTTATATACCGATATAAATTTTTAAATTCAATTATACGAAAATAATAGCTTTCATCACAGCTACCAAAGAGAAACATATTTCCAGTTAGAACCTCCGATAAATGTCTCTGTATGTGTCGAGTTATTCTTCAAGCCATTTCTTGATAATAGTAAAAATTTAGCATTGACTAAAGCCGTTCGATTAATTACGGATTGTGTTATAAATTTTGGCGTAATTATTTCTATCTTTCTAAATTGAGTGAATGGTCGTATTTGAAAATGTATTTATCAAAAAAAGACTTGAAATGGAATATCCAACCCCACATTATTCTTGCAAAATTGTTCTTATTACCATTCCAAGTTGTTACGTCAAAAGACTCATTGGAGTGATTCAAATTGTTTTGAGTAATTAACGGTCCGAATCTTGGGATTCGATTTCCCTCGACTCCACCCAGGTTAAAATATTTAAAACTCGGGTCTCCGATTAGGATTTAGTGGAAACTTGAGAGACCAGGACTGAAGGCACAATTCGAAAACTTCAAAATTTCTAGGCAAATAAAGATACCTCAGTTGAGAACTGTGGGATTCAGATGAAAGCAAATCTCCTGTTTTTGATTCGATGTTTAGATGTGATTCATTAGGGGCCAGTCAGGTTAGTAGAAACTGGCTGCACTAGTTTGCAATTGTCCGAAAAGGTGATGAACAATGTTAAAGAAATATTTGTGAATGCGTGAATTGACCAAACAATTTTTCCTAGGTGCTTCTAATTTTAAATGATTCTTGTGTTTTGTAGTTTGTTAAATAAGGCATAGATTAGTTATGGTGACTTTCATGGATAATAAATTAACACGACTTTACTGGCGTGAAAGAATATCATATTTTTAGCATCTGCCAAAACTCCCACTACTAAATAATGTCATCTCATTTTGACATTTTTAATCAAGCAAGTGTCTTATGTATCTGCACTAAATTAGTAAGACACTTACGATAAGCTGTGTTTCGTTAAGTTACCTTTTAAATTAATTAATTATTTCTTACGTAATTAAACTCTAAAAAAGACGTTCTCCATAGAAACGATTGCAAAATAAACGCAATATAATTTAAAATCAATGCATAAGAATAGTACTTTCAGCAAGCAGAAGTAAACTTAAACTTCTATAACCATAAGTTTAAAACGTACTAAAACTACATTTGTGTAACAGTGACTAAATAAAGTTTTTCCCTCCAAAGAATATTCAATTGTTGCTGCAATCTCGACCACTTTTAAATATCCAGAAGTAATTAAATGTCGAGCTGCTGGACCAAATTATTGGAGCATCTAAATCTAAAACACCAGGTAGTGAGAAAGAATTTTGTCGTAACTAGAGCGGCTCCCTGTAGTCGTCGCAGTAAAATCCTACAATTCCCCTTTTGAAACCTTGAAACCAGCCTTGTGTACCATTCATTGTACAACAAATAATGCATCGGTTAATTAAATACGCGCTTTTATTATTTAGATAGTGCCATGACAAAATAATGAAACGTTGACTACAATTCCGTTTTCCATTTATGCTTACCTATCTAAAGGTGATTTGCGTTTTAACGACTTCGTAAATAAAAAGGACAGTATTAACCCTAACACAGCAATTAATTTCTAGAAAATTGAAATCGATTTCTATTTGTTTTTATCCCCAAGACACTTTTAATTAGAATGCAATCTGGAATAGATCAGCATAATACGAATAAATATTGGCTTTATCATATCACGAAATAGTTACAGGGGATAAATAAATATTAGGGGATACAAATTGTGTTGTGTCTAAGCATTTGTTCAAGTTGGTCCAGAAGCGGCGGGGAGTAATGCCAGTACAACCAAACAAAACATTCTCACAGATCCGTCGTCTTAAAAAATTGTATAATTACTTCGACAATAAGTTCAACACTCTCTCGAGAAACACAAAAATGCATTTGTCAAAAAAAGACTTGAATTGGAATATCCAAACGCACGTTATTCTTGCAAAGTTGGCCATATTACCATTTCAAGTTGTTACGCAAAAAGATATTTCAAAACCAAAATTCATTCTTCTGCGAAGGCTAGAATCTAAGTGGAAATTTCGCGTCCATATTTTTGGAATTCTAATCTCAGCACTTCAGTTCTTCTCACAAACAGTTTGCCTTTCTAGTATGTTCTTGTTCCCAGATGATAATGAAAAAATGTACCAGCGTCCACTCGGAATTATATTGGTGTTTATGAAAGCATATTCCGTTCTTATGGCAACTTGGATTACTTTCAAATATCCAGACTTATATTTGGAGCTGCTGGAACAAATTATAAGTCCATCTGGATTAGAAACGCTAGGTTAGAAACACAAAAGAATATACATGTATACAGAATCCAAATTTTTATAAAATATCAATGTCGGAAATTTTTTTACAGAGAATGGTGGATCTTCACAAAAAAGTATCAAAAAATTTATTGTTGTTCACTTCCCACTGGCAGTAATTGGATTGGTACTTTTATATTTCCCGCTATATTTCTACGACAATCAGTTACCGATATTTATGCGCTCTGGACTTTCAAAGGCAGTGAACCTGAATGTTTATACTGAATTGCTCTGCATTTGTGTCGACATTCTAGTCATGATTATTGGGCTTGGTCAGAGTTACCACAATCTCATTATTATTATTTTGTTTATTGATACCATGAATTTTAAGATTGATACACTCAGAGCAAATATTAAGCACCTGCTCAGCGCCTCCAGGTAAATTATAAATATG
>JAAXYX010001450.1:0-23001 GCA_036851915.1 Ptenothrix huangshanensis | reverse complement strand
TCAATGGTTATAGAAGTAACAGTAAAGTAGGTACGTAGGTTGGTAATATATTTCTCCTCTCTCTGCTGGCTGTCAAAATTGTATTACAACCACCACATGCAGATTGCTAACGATTGGATGGGTTTAATAAATTTGAAATGCAGGATACTTCAACTTCAAAAAATTCGGATTATGTAAGCTACTTAAGTATAAATGCGCTGCGCATTTTTTGATAACAACTGACAACGAAAGTCTATTTGAGTTGTGTTTGTTACCTTTATAATAAAGCTGGGTAGAATTTGCAGCGTATCATTTTGGTACATTAAATTTCTTAAAAACCTCCTTGCAGGATTATAATACATTAAATTTATCTCCATTGTTCCAGTAAGTGTTGACTTTTTACGAACACTGTATTTTGTATTTGACCGTTTGTTTCAGAATGGAAGATTTGACGGAAAGTAAGCTCGGCGCCTTTCTTGACAGCCTTCAGCCTCCAAAAACCATCCCCGACTATGCTGTTCTTTTTGGTGGCCTTGATCAGATTCAACCTCAGAAACATTCCAAAAATTCTAATTTGTCCGACCTTTTCGCATCGGCATCCTTAGACATCGATAGTGAAGTTAAGAATACATATTGTCAGAATATTGAATATGAATGTGACATGTACCAACTCCAGCCCCTAGCCGAAATTAGCTTGATTACATCTAACGAAAGTTCCAAACTGGACAAACAAAGACAAGACGATGAAACAAATGCCTATTGGACCCAACGTATTGAAGAAGCTAATCTAGATAATGAGAGCGTAGGCAAATTTTTAAGCATTGAAGACTGTGTTTTTGAAGCTGTTATAAGAGGCAACAAAGATATCGCTATCGAAACACTGGAAAGAGTAATCCTTGTTGCAATTGGTAGAAATGGAAAGGTCGTGTCGAAAACTAAACTATCCTCTCTTGCGGAATATGGTTTACTACCTAAGGTAAAATCTAACGGGCACCGTGACCACAGATATGTTGCTTTTGACACAAATGTTATTAAATATAGCTTGATTGAACTACTGATAATTATGGTCATATGTTGATTGCAGATGTGCCAAGCGAATGTTGTCCTCCGTAACATTTTACCCTTGTACAAACAAATTTTAGCTGCTGACGGTTCTGTTGTTGTGAAACACATACTGATGCCCATGATCCGGAGTAAAGTTTCTATTCCTCGACCACTTTACGCTGGAGTCGATAAAGATTCGTTATTCTGGTGCGTATATTTACAGACAGTACTTCCTTCTATTTACATGTAATAATAATTTGACGAATTAAGTATTTATTTTTATATTTATTAATAAAATACCGGTTACAATGCTGATTTGCTTCCTGTTTTGTACAGCCTGGTGATGGCTTGGATGAATGAAGAACTACTGGAGTTGTCAGTTTCTACTATTAATGCCTTAAATGAATTGTTACAATGCAAGAAGCAGTTAAATGAATACAATTGTGATATTTTGATAAAAACACTGGAGCATTCAGTTCGATATAAACCTGAGGATAAGGATATTGCATTCTTCTTTAGATTTGTAATTGAAAAATTTGGGTGGAATATGCAAGAAGATCAGTTGAAAAGACTTAAACTACTAAGCGATATCATTCAAGTTAGCTTAAAAAATTCTATACAGATGTTAATTCAAAGCAAACTAGATTCTCTTACGTCCTAATACAATTTTGATTTTTTATGCACAGCATTCTAACCTCTTATTGTTCTTATTCGGTGCCCTGTACATACTGTGTTGGCAATGATACTTGAATAAACCTCACCCACCTATAAAAATTCATCCTTTGCACATTCATCCTAAGTGCATATTGAATTGAGTTGTTCTCTTATTATTCTACTTTGTCCCTCCGCCACTGTTAAGTATATGGTCTTCTCTGCTCTTAACATTTATGTCTCAATTGTACTCGATCTTAACTTCCTTTTCTACTTGTCGGTCTTGGTGTTCTGCACCTAAAACTTTTACTAATGCATGCATAGATAGAGATGGAAACTGAGACAGAACAGAGAACACCTTGTACTTGGGGTCTCGGAAAATTTGTCGCAAGAAACACCATTTAGATTTAGAATTATTGAATGCGGAATTCAAGGTATCTCATCCAGTACCGTCGTTCTGAATTTTAATTGTATTTTTCACACCAGCATTTTGATTAAAATAACTAGGTACATTATGAATTGCTTGATTGGAGTTCGCCTTTTGCTTGCCCACTTTGATTCAAATGAAGTTGATTCTTATTACTGCAGGTGTAAAAGTTCAATAAGATTTTCAACTTACGTAGCCTACTAATCAGAATTCAGTTTTTGAGATTCTGGGTACCCTCTTACATTTAGCAGTTTGAATACCATATTTGAACCTATTATCGGATTGAATACGTTTTTGCTATTAAATTAGTGTGTGGCGGATCCAGGAATTGATCGTGGGAGGGGCTAATAAAAAATGCTATTATATTCAGCGTAAATTCTGAAAAATGCCATTATATCTGTTGCAAATTTTGGAAAAACGTCCTTATATTTAGTTGACAAACGCCACTATAGCTAGTGCAAATTTTGAAAAATTGTCTTTTTACCCAGTACTTTTGAAAAAACGAAACAATTTCTTTTATTTTTGCAGGGGTTGAATTTGTTATGTTAATTTTTAACCTCTTCTAAACTAAAAAAGAGCACAATTTAAAAAAAAAATATTTTTCGGAAATAGTTCATTTTATCTACACCTAACTACATATATACATGGTCATGGGGGGAGGAGGATTTTCATATTAAAGCTGAAACGAATTGCTCTTGGCAGTTCAAGGGTGTTGTTTACAAACGTAAGTGCTGGGTTGAA
Organism: Ptenothrix huangshanensis; assembly: GCA_036851915.1. NCBI lineage: Eukaryota > Metazoa > Arthropoda > Collembola > Symphypleona > Dicyrtomidae > Ptenothrix > Ptenothrix huangshanensis. The sequence continues at coordinate 20,159 of JAAXYX010001450.1, read as the reverse complement.
GGTTGAAGCTGGGACTTTTATTGTATCCACGAACACAAAACATTCCACAGGACGGTTAAGAGTGACTTGAGTTCTACTACGATGGCACGATGGTTTTGAACTTGTTCGATTCATATGCTTGTTCCAAAAGTAAGAGCGAGGCACCACCGGGATTCGAACCCGGGATCTCCTGTTTACTAGACAGGCGCTTTAACCAACTAAGCCATGGCGCCCTACGTTGGAAATTTCAGGATTCTTAACAACTATGATTCTAGTGTAATTCTTTCCATCCTTTCAACTATTGTATTAAGGTGCCTTGTAAAAATAAGCAAATGCAAAAAATACATTGGGTACCTCCACGTGCACCGTGTTATACCCAAAATTTAAAAGTAACATTTCCATGCTTTTGGTCTAGTCGTGGTCAATCAAATCAAAAGTCCCGATCGTCATCCAACAACCTGGCCAGGTAGAATTAAGGTGACGACTCAGAATAAGCACGGTCAAAGGGTGACGGGTGTAAAACAAAAAGGTAATTTTTTGATTGAAATTTATCTGTACAAGCCAGGCATTAATATCATATTGTGTAATATGTTAATATGTTGTTGTCAAACGTCGGTTGTCGGTGGTCTTGTAACTTCTCAGTGACGCTGGTCCTCAGTCCTCACTGTTGACTGTTGCTTGTAATTATGTTGATAATGATTGTTGGTAATGCTAGGGCGATGGTAAAACAATCAGTTAGTAATAAGTAATAAGTCATAAAAGTGATGCGATATATAATTAAAATGAAATCTGGTGCTCTAGCGCTTAATGTGTGTATTCATGCCTATACTTAATTAGTGGCAAAGTTGAAGGTTTTTGGAACCTAGTCTAATTCTCTAGCTAATTTTGCTGTCTAATTTACTGTTGACTGTTGTCTGCTGCTCAAGAAGTGAAATTGAAGTTGTTTATCAATTGTTGGTTGGTTTACTTTTGACTTTTGATTATTGACGTTTGAATTTAAAATCATAAACCCATACCTCTGCTTAATTTGTGTTTTTAAGCGTAGGCAGCTAGGCATAAGGTAGGTATATTGTATAATTATCATCGAAAACGCAATTTAGCCCAATAATGCATTGATGCATGATAAAACTAGTAAGAATTAATTTTGGAATTAAATACCTATGTCTTTTAGATCTATTCATTAATGTTTGAAGTTTGTTAATTTGTACAGTGTCAAGCGTATTCATGGTATGTTCGGAACGTTTTGTATGGGCTTTAAATGCGATAGCATTTTTGATTTTGAAAAATCTTCTGTGTATCTTGTATATTTCGTCGTATTTCATAAACGTGTCGTAGTTTTCACGAACAAGGTGTAGATTCCACTACTTTTAGGAATTACGCCCACACCCGGGTATAATCGAAGTAGTCGAAAATTAAGCAACGAGTTGGTAATTCTGAGTGAATTTACTGTTTGATAATTATGGGAAGATAGTGACTAATTAGTTATTTTGATATTTTAGAAGCTACTGTGTTAGTAGTTTCTCCTTCCATTAAACTTATATGCACTAATAAGTCATTGTTTAAGTTGTTACTGCAATTGACTTTATGTTTATTACATTCTAGATTGACCTTGATACTGCTGCACCATGAGTGGGAAAAAGCCTAGTCCATCGGTATGGTATGACTGTACTAAATGTGGCCAAAGACTGCTGAGGTTGTATGCCACAAAGCATGCAGACTTAAATTGTGGCACAATTTTTCCGGTTCTCGAAAATGGAGCCCTAATTACCACATTTTCCAAAGTACCAAAAACCTCTAGTATGTTGCTTTACTATTAACAAGTTACGATTATTACCAACTGTAAATCCGAAATAATTTTAAATACTGTAATATTACCTTTTGAATTTATGTTTGCAGAAGTTTTGAAATTACCCTTCATCGATTCTCCCATGGGTTGTTCAACTATATTTTTATCTGATGTTGTTATCCGAGGTTGCAGATTTGAGACTTTCAGCTGGGTTTGCGTTACGAAGATAGACGATCAAGCTGATTCAGAAGAACAAGTAAATGAAAATACTCCAATTACGATGAAAGTGTGGCCGATACCTGATCAGCAAACGTCAGGAAATATTCACGCAATGGTTACTGCAGATGGATTTATCTTGAACTCCAGCATTAAGTTAAATGATCGATGTTGTATTCAGAAGCTCAATCCCGATTGTGTTTTTACAGCGGAAACAGTGGAAGTATACGTGAACACTTCCATTGAAATTGACAAAAATAGATTATGTAGCAATCTTAAAAGACAATTCAAAAATAGACTACTCACTGGCGGAAATAAATTCCAAATCCGATATTACACGGAACTAGTAGAAATCAAAATCCATCGCATTCTTGCGAATAATAAATCTAATTTTGACGATAATAACTTGTGTCAAAGGCTAAAGGGTTTAAGCTGTAAAGATCCTCAAATGTCAGAATATTCGAGTGCTAATTACTATGAAGTTACAAACGATACAAATTTTTACATTCAAAATAATTACCAAACAGCTTCGGTAAGTTCAAGCCAGACTAAATATCCTTTGCCTACTTTAGAAGATGTAGGAGGACTGGATACATGCGTTAAAGAGCTTATGTCTACAATAAGGTATAAATTTGCAACTCCTGACATGGGTGAGTAAATCAAAAGCCAAAAAGTAATTTATCATCTACAGATTTTATTATCGTCATTGTTATATTCGAAGATTATTTCTAATTATGCAAAGTTAAATGGCGTGGAGTGATGTTCACGTATACAGATGACTATAAAATGCAATTGAGATTAATTCATGTTTTATTAAATGTCGTGTGTGTACCTACTGTGTGTTTCAGTATCTAATGGAGTACTGTTGCACGGGCAGCATGGAACAGGGAAAACATTACTAATTCGAGCCATTTGCAACCATTTTAATCTGAATACTGTGGTTTTCCGGGAAATTTCATTACCAACGGAGCTAAAAAACCAACATTTTGCATCTGAAACCTTCGCGTCTAGTCTAGATGAGGCTTTCAGTAAGGCAGTTTCATGGTAATACATTTTTAATTGCTGCAACTCCCTCAAGATTCTAGTTGTGAAAGCATATGTAATTTGGATGTACGTATGTATTCAAATTTTGTGTATTTCAGTCAACCTGCAGCAGTGATAATAGAAAATATCGAAACATTATCTTCCTCAAATCGGACTGGGCAGACAATTCCAAATTTTACTGCAGCACTTCGTACGTTGATTTCACTTGACAAGCAGTCTAAAGTTATGGTTTTTGCCAGTACTTCTAATATTGATGGAGTCGACGTATCTCTTCGAACTCCTCACATTTTTGGTAAAGAAATTGAAATTCCAGTGCCTTCGACTGTACAAAGGGAAGATATATGTACAAAGATTCTAAAGCGAATGCATCATTCAGTAAGTTTGAATGAAATTAAGCAGATCGCGTCTGTAACTCATGGTTTCGTGGGAGCTGACTTACGAGGTTTATTCATGCAAGCATCAGCCTACTCCTGTCAAGAGTATTTTGAGTCTCACCAAGAAACGCTAACCAGTCTTCCGTTTAATATTATCCATGTCCATAAAGCCATGAAATGTGTCCGCCCATCTGCAATGAAAAGCATTTTAATTGATGTTCCAAATGTAAGAAAATAATCTTTTTAGTGCCGGCTACCTGTCGACGCTTTGTAGTTTCTGAATTATGAATATGTTATTTAACCTCAGATTTTAAATTTGTGATTATATTACTGCGGCATGGCAGGTTAGATGGGATGATATAGGTGGTCAGTCACAGCTGAAATTAAAACTTAAACAAGCAATAGAGTGGCCCTTAAAGCATCCTGCGGCATTTCAGCGTCTAGGAATAACTCCTCCAAAAGGAATATTAATGTATGGCCCTCCTGGGTGCTCCAAAACTATGATTGCGAAAGCCTTGGCTACTGAAAGTGGACTTAATTTTATATCTGTTAAGGTAATTATGTGCATCGTTTGTTAAATAAACAGATTATCGGAGAAGAGACAAAATTATACAGTTTCGTTAAAAGCGAAATTACGAAACTTTATATTTAATGTATAGAAAAGCAAATTTATGGAGCTACACCAGTTCAGTAATGTAGTTGCGCAGCTTTTCTTTTACTTAAATTTATGGTTTCGTAAAATTTACTTGCAGGGAAAACTGCAGTTCAGCAATTTGGTGTCTTCTATGACCATATTATTTTAGGTAGCATGTAGTAATATTTATTAAATAATAACCAATACTGCATTATTCATTGTTGAGTGGATGTTTATCTTTCAAGGGATCGGAGCTATTCAGTAAGTGGGTTGGAGAATCGGAAAAAGCCGTACAAAAGATTTTCCGCAAAGCTCGACAAGTTGCACCGTGTATTGTATTTTTTGACGAAATCGATTCACTTGGAGGCGAAAGAGGTACTTCTGGGGCTTCAAGCGTGCACGAAAGAGTTTTGGCTCAGCTGTTGATTGAAATCGATGGTGTCGAACCACTAAAAGATGTGACGATTGTAGCTGCAACTAATCGACCGGATATCATAGACCAAGTGGGTGTTTCTAATTCTTTGATAATGGGATGATTTTATTTTGAGGGACATTGATGATATAGTTCATAAAGATGATAATGTAGTATAATGGAAAGTACCTATACAATCTGCCATTTTGTGTCTTGTATCCTCTCACTGACTATGAGCTTTATCATTTCATGTACTTGAAGTCGAGTTGTCGGAATATTTGTTAATTGTTGGGAATGAGTGAATAAGAGTGCACGGGTTAGCAGAGAAAGCATAATTACCTTTTACTTGAAATATAAAGATCTAATTATATAGAAACCTAAAACTAATGCGTAAGAACAACTGCCACCAGACATTGTAAAAGAATACTAAAACGCACATGGATTGTAATTAGTTTCTTGTGTTTTTGGTGAGGCAAATTAAATTCACAACGAAGTACACTCTCCAACCAGAAATCTTGGACTAAAAAATAATACATCTTGTACCCGTCATAAATGAATAGGAGATTTACAATTTGCAAACTACGATTATGATTTTATTTTATTTGATGTGTTAGAGATGGCGGTTGGAGATGACTGAGAGGTGAGTTAGAGAGGAGCTCGAGATTATATCTGGGCAAAATTTTTCGGACTCGACTTAGAAATATTTCGAATCAACTCAACACGTTCTAACACATCGAATCAAGTCAAATTTTAACCACGGATTGTAAATCTCTTGCTGGTCTGCAATTCTGAGAGTGTACACTGTAAAAACTATTCAGTGGACTTCCAACTTTTGTGCATCGTAAATACTCCCTAGTGTGTTTCAAAAATATTCCCCATTGTGAATTTGATAAGTTTTGAAAGCAAAATTAAATGTTTAACAAAATTAGCATTATTTCACAAAGGGTGAATCCCTGAGAAAAAAGTATAGAGCATAGTAAGTGTTTGAAATTTGAAAGCGATTTTAGAGCGTTTCCCTCGTTAAAAAAGCTTGGTTCAGTAATTTCGATTACCGAAGTAGATTGACAAAATGTAAAGGAGTTCACCTTCTACACTTTGTCTACCTTGGTCGGGAAGTGCAGTACCAATTTCCTTCGGATAGGCAATAAGGCGTGGGTGTATGCTATGATTAATCTGGATCCGGTCATTAAAGTGCGCTTAGACTAATAAATCTAGTATCATCGAATATCTCAATTCATGTTACAAGAACTACTGCTGGAAGGTTTCGGTTCGGTTCCACCTTCAATGAACAAGTAATTTATGTTCCTAAACCCAGGCGCGGCATGTGGATCAGTTATGTGCACGTTACAATCCGGTGCATTCAGGCAGTCCCAGAGTTGCCTGCACCCAACGATTTTGCGTCAATGATGATTGCCTGAGATTAAGTTTGAAATTAATTTTGCCAAAAATAGTTGACCACACCACAAATTGAGTTGTAATTAAAATGTTTATTATGTAGCATCTGCACTTATTGCTGAGAAATGTTAAGCAAAACATTACATAAGTTATATTTATATAATCATGAATAAATAGTAGCTTACAAAATAATGTTACAAAGGGAACAAAATGAAGGATGGGTTTCATACTAGAACATTAGATTTTATGTAATAAGTCGTTGAATAATACTAATGGAAATTGCAACTCAGCAACTCATTCTCCAAAAGATCTCTTAGCACTATCGTCACCGTCACGCTAACTTATTATCTGACAATTGCTTTTTCACTTGATTTTTTACGTCGTAATGATAGAGACGTATACTGTGTACAATTAAAGTATCTAACTAGGATTTTTATCCTTGTGAGAACTGTGGTGAGTCATTTTTTTTGTTGCCGTGATCGGTTTGATGGCTGGCATGCTTTGTACAACGGCTATATACGTTTGGTACACATATGCACGAGTTCTTCAGTTGACAATAGGCCACATTAGAAACGAATCAAAATAATGAGATTAAAATAAAATAGCCTCAAAGCATTTACTACTGCATTTTCTTTTAAACTAGAGAAAAATAATTGAAACAACTAGTTTCAATCAATACGTACCTATTTATTTAAATAAAAACTGATTACAATCTTTTCTATTCCTATGTTTACTTTTGCAACTACGAATTTGGTTAATAACAAAATAAGTGATTATTTTTTTTCGTATGAAGTTTTACTAAGTGCATTACACTTGTAAAATACCTACACTTCGGATTCTAGTCGTTTTTCCCATTTTAGTGTCTGTAAAAATAAAAACTATTTGGCTGTCCGCGACCAATTTCAAGCTAATAGTCATATAACAACATAATACCTAATCTCTGTTGCTTATGACAAGCTTGTGTTTTTAGGCTTTACTTAGACCTGGGCGTTTGGACAGAATAATTTATGTACCATTACCTGACTGTGAAGCTCGAGAAGAAATATTAAAAATTTGGTTTCGGAAGATGCCTGTGGAAAAGAACGTGGATATTATGCAAATGGTTCGGCAGACAGAAGGATACTCGGGAGCTGAGGTAAATACGAAAAACAATTTGTTTAGAAAAAAATATTATAGGGAAGGTCCAGTCTACTTAGTTTCAGTTTCGAATATTGTAAACGTGGTAGCTCGGCAGCTATATTATAATTATATATTATAATATAATATAATATATAATACTGTTTGCTGTATCAAGTACAAGGCTCTTTTATATGTATTCCCATACATTTATTTATAGCTTACTGCAGTTTGCCACGAAGCTGCTCTTCATGCGTTAGATGAAAGCATTGAGGCGACTATTATTCAAGACTCACACTTCACTTTAGCTCTCCAAACTGTGCGCCCTAGAATTAGTAAAGAACAGTTGCTTTTTTATGAAAATTATTACGAGAATTGTAAGATAAAATAAAAAACACTGCTACATAATCTTGGAAATTATCGTTCAAGTATAAGATACCTGGTTGATTTTATTATTGTACATATCGTTGGTTAAGAATCAAAACGAGATCATTCCAAAAAAATTTAGAAGCAAAATGAGGCACTTAGGATTTAGGAATTCATGGACAGGTCTAATTTTGCTTTTAGAAATATTTGGACATACCTCATTTTGTATCATAACCGACGATATTTATTGTTGCACTTATTTGTGTTTTTTTGATTCTCTGTATGCTTTTGAATTTATTATTTGTATCACCGGTTTTAAATTTTTGTATTTTTCCTTCCTTTGTCGACGACTGATAAATAATTGGATGTTCCATAATAACAGAATAAAACTGTAAACACCGGTGCAATAAATGAGATAGTGAGAAATAAAAATCGTTGTAAAATCTATAATACCCTACTCGTGCCACCAGAAAAAGTTAATAAACTAGGTACCTGCATTATTGAAGAATATCCAACATGAATGACATGGCAGAAGATACAAGCAAACAACCATTTTAAACGTTGAGTAAATTCGTTTTTTGTAAATCTAGGGACTAGCATTAAGTCAAATAAAAAGTCTTAAGGTTTCTTATTGAAGGTATACAGCGTATATGTAGTACGGAAAAGCGATGAGGCACATAGTATAGAGACGGGAAGAAATGACTATTTATTTCAGTTTATGGAAGGAATGGAATTACATAGAAAGATTCCAGTGTAGGATGAGAACCTGAAGATGATGAAAAGGATTATAAATGAAATTGGTGAAGCAGGAGGATAAACGTATTTGTGCTAGGTTGGCGATTCACTCCACTTACGATACGATTAGTTTGTATACCATCCTAACGTACTCTGTAGATGAGGGCTCTCTTCGAATCAATTTTCATGACTATTTTTAGCTCAAGAAAGTCTAAAGAGACGCAAGCTGGAGCATAGAGTCATTCTTCTGGGACTCGGCGGTCTCTCCTCAACCTTCTCTGCCTCGTCTGCTTATCTCTCTACCCCTCCTAATCCTTCTGACTTTTTCTTTCCGCTCCGACATATTCACCCAGCAGCTACACTATAATTCTACCTTAGCTGTCTCAACTCCCATGCACCACCGACCTCACTTATCACTTATTACACTTTCTACTTACAAGCTATTTGTAAAGAACAAAACTCAACTCCAACTCAAACCGCTATAAACAATAAGCTAAAACCCAAACTTTACCAGCGTTGTACTCTCCAATGATGTTCTTCTCATCTCTTTTCCTTTGTCTCTAACCCTAGAGCTTGCCTCAGAATCAGCATTCTTGCAGCACGCACAGCGACTTTCCTTATATATGGGATGTGCAGCAATAATGCTGTTATCCTACACGAAGAAAAGTAATGATACCAAAAGTAATTATTTGTATCATTCCGCCGTGAACATATATTACTAATATGTTCCCTCTTCCCTCATGTGTCTCCAGTCTCCACCCTCCACACTATATACACATCAATAGGAATCTAATGTACCATACATACTACTCGCAATTGTACGCTAACCGTCCTACTATGCTGGATTACTTTCTCCTTTGCGTTTTCTTTAAAATTCGTTGACCAATGTCCAGACCCCAATTCAACATCGCAATTGGATGACGTTATTGGTAAAAGCTTTCTTTTGTCAGTCAAGCGATGTCTTGTAGAAATGTACAATCACAGTCTGTGAATGGTCAACAGTCTCAACAGCGAAAGGATCTCCAGGATTGTCATGTTGTTGCTTTGGATAATAACAGCGCCGTAAAAAATGTCCTTGCGTACTGCTGCAATACACATCCTTGAATTTGGTAATAAAAAAGAGTTCGCAAGTTTATTACAGATTTTCTTCTAACAATCAAACATTTTATAACATATGCTTGACCTAAAAACGGACTAGTGAGCCTCTATACGATGTCCTCGATGGACGACAGCATTACGTCATCGTTTATTTGTTTGATACATTTTGCCTTGCTTATTACACAAATAGGTAGATTTAAAAAAATTAGTGGCAGATTAACACAATCAATTAGTTACCTACGTAGATTTCCTTTAGAGCCATTGAATTATTTTGAATTAAAATCTTATTTAGCTATAAATTAGGCATTCCTGCAAAGTTTAGGGAAAAAGATTTTTGCCGCTATTTAATTCCCTTCCTTTTATAAGAAAACGAGGAATGTAATTTTCCTTTGCATTTTTTGTGTAATAATGGCGCAACAGTAGCACTGGTCATGTCATGTAATTTCCTTTGAAAAGATTTGTAATTGCATGGAGTAGTACATTGGAGATTTCCGTCGCTTTCATAGTAATATGTTCAAGTATGAAATATGTTTTCCTGTGCGTTGAACCGTTGAACGCAACGCGTCTGCTTGACAAAAGGTCGCACATCAAGGAAACAGCAAAAACCTTTAATGTATCTACAGTGTTTTGAGAAATAACGTTTTTGCTGAACATAAGATACGGAGTAAACGACGGCTACTTGTTGCATACTAAAAAGAGGGAAGCTCTCAGAGAAAGTACGGCTGGTAAATAAAATAAATCATGATATGCAAGAGTAAGTTCCACAAAGAAGACCAAGAATACTGTAACTGTTTCTATGTGGTTGCCTATGAACGAGGATACAAAGAGAGTCTACTAGTGAAAATAGGGATGTACCTTTAATACCGGATAGAAAGTATTTCATGGTTGCGTAACAACATGACAATGACCAGACCAACCTTTCTACTCGAGTCTAGAGTTCAATCTTGAAAGCTTCGTATCCTATTCCCAGATCAAGCCTCAGATCTTCAAAGGTATACCTTCCAAATGTTCAAGCAGTGGAATATACTGGCGGAGGGAAATGGCGACGAGGTGAGTATGGTGAATAGAGCTAGATGTGCAAGATGAATCTGCATGAATGCTGATCTTGAGTAGTACACGTCATAAATAGGGAGTCAATGCTTTCACTAGTGTAGGACTAGTATTAAGTAATAGGAATATCGAGGCATGATTTATGTACTCACTAACGCGAACATCATGGAAGTCTTTAGCGAAAATGTGTCATCAGTATTTGTTTACATGAGTTGTTATGTTGTCAACTCCCTAGGTATGTCAATACCCATCTGTAAATTCGTGGATTAGTTTCGTAATACACGGTTCGTATCAGGCAAACTTTGCAACTCTAAACATTTCCCTTAAAAATAAAGTTTCGCTAACTTTTTCTGTTTTTTTTGTTGTTCCTGTAGTTTTTAAAGAATGCTAAAAATTTACTATGTACTTGCATTGCGAAGTGCTTCTCTCATGTAAATGGACCTTGAAGTCTTGTTGTAGATCTAGTAAAATGAACAAGCAAAGTCAAACAGAACAGAAACGTAAAATCCTTTCGTTATTTCAGTGTTTAGTAGAATTCCCTGAAGAAGAATGTCAGAATTCTAGCTCACACATTATGCACATGGAACTAGAGCCAGGAAAAAGAGTCAGTATCCAAAGCCTACTATTTGAGCTTAATCGGGATCAATGACTACATATTACAACACTGACACTACGCTGACTAGTCTTATAAAACTACAGGTTGAGATACAAGTCTTTATCGAAATGAAACTCTCATCTTTAGACACTGACGAACGTCCGCGTACGGTTTAAGAAGTCAAAGGAAACTATAAATTTCACTCACATTCCTTTATACATTTATACTGCAACGGTAGGAGAAACCTACACGGGAAAGACGAAGCCAGGGTAAATGTGTACCGCATTATGGCGTACTGTAAAATGTGTTAAGTAATTACATACATAATAAATTTGCTCTGACCCATCATGTTAGTTTTGGTAGTGGCCACGAAGATTTAGGGAGAGCACACGCGCGTTTTTATTAATTATTAGGAGTGTATTTTTGCAGTGATATTCTTATCCAGGTGTGAGTTTTATTGGCATTTAAATAATTAAATTCAACATTGTGTTAAATTCTTAAACGCTCTTTGCACGCAGACATTAACGGTACAGTCTACCTGGTATCTTGAAAGACACAAGAGATAAAAAATTCACCAAAGATTACTCCTTGGACTCTTGTCCTCATTAGACTCACTAATAGTTTTGGAGGTCGTAAGTGATCTTAAAGAGATTTATTTATAAATCCAGACTGACATTCCGGGTTATATTTATTTAACAAAATGACAACTATAATCCTCAATATTGCAGATAGATTCAGGTTACTGAATTTGGAACTATATTGTGTTAAGATATGGGAGGAATATAATAAACGGTTGAATTTTTTTGCACTGCATTCTAGATTCACGGTGAATTGAGCGAGTGAGGAGATCAACATACCAGTCATTCTTTTTATAAAACTGAAAATATCATCGTTGATTGCAATTAAGATGAAGACAAGATTTTTTTGTTATTTGTTTCTATTATAATTTAGAAGGTATCGCAAATCAACAAGAAACCAGTAAATTTCGAAACGGTTGTATTTGAATGGTCTGCTGTAGCAATGAGAAAACAAAAGAGCCGAGTTTTATTTTTGGGAGCATAATATCAATATATGCAAATGTATTTAAACCAAAGTGTGGTCTATTTTTTGCTGTCTTGCAGAGTTCTAAATAGACTTGTGAAGTCTGCATTGTTCTAGGATTGCATGAAAACTATTAGTGTTTGCTCGCAGGTCATTTTAAGAGAAGATTGGTTGTGTTAGTATTTAAACTGACACGTCTAATATAGGAAGGCCAGTTGTTTTAATGTATGTATTCATATTGTGCATAACAGTATTTAAAACATAGATAGACGCAATCGTGGTAGTCATATTAGCGTGTCGACTGATTCTTGTATTCTATTTTGAGTGCGGACGGAGTTCATTTTTAGAGTCAGGTGGTACTCACAGGGTTCCTCGACTATTTCCGTCTCTTAGCTGTTATACTTAAGCTCTCTAACGGTTGGCAAAAAACTCTTGCTGAAAAGCAACAGCTAAACTAGTTTTCACTGCAGATGAAGACGACTTGATTCGGTAAAGCAAAAAAGAAAAAATTGCTGGTTTATCTGTCGCTGTAGTAAATTTGTGCATGTCGTGTCTCTCTACTTCACACTTTCTACGTCAGTATCTCTAAATGTCGTAGGCCACAAGATAGAGTCTGCGAGGAGGATTATGATCTAGACCTCTGTAACACTGACTTGTTGCCTAGGCAGCTAGTAGGCTGGCGGATGTGTTCTACTTACAAGGACATCGCTACACTCTTCAGGCCTAGCCTAGGCCACCGCAATGCAACAACCTTGCTCTGCTCATAACCAATTACTTGCTGGACATCTGTAAATTTTGTGTAAGGGTTGCTCGAACATCTATAACTATGCTTTACTTGTGTTTGTGCAAATTTGTTTCAATATTTTTCTTGTAGATAAAAATCTAATAATAGAATACCTATATACAAATGTTAAGGTTTCATTTTTGCAAGGAATACATGCGTGTTGTACCCGTGCAACATCTGCGCCGAGAAACGACATTTGGTTGAATTCGTTTCATTAAAGAAGTGGCTTTTTTGTCCTGAAATTGACCTTATATTGACAATTACAAGTAGCATGACAATGATATATTTTAGAACTAGAAAAATCTTGCTATTTCAATTTCGTGGTTGCGACAATTTTGCTGTATATTTGAATTAAGTACCTACCTAGTAAAAAACAACTAAAGAGTACTGCTTAACTGTGGAAATACTAGGATACCTATAAATGTAGTTACATAGGCACATACATAGTTTAATTTAATGCATTCTATAGGCATTGCATGGAAGTAGGACCCGATTTGTTCTTTGTTGCTGGCGCGTTCTGGAAAAATATGTCTCTATAACCTCGGGTTAAAATAATATTAATGCGAACCACAACTGGCAAAATTTTGTCACCTATATCGATATCAACAACATTATTTAAGTGCAGACAGCCAGCCAACTGGCCTTATGCAGTTTGAACCTACGACATATTACACACATGCAGATTTTGTGAAGACTCGAAAATTCGTATGTTCACTCCTCGTTGAGAACACTTATACCGTATTTACAAACGAACATCCCTCAGACCCACATACCATTCGAAGCCAGCGTACAGCGAAAATCGATATATTATGCTTCATCTTTACCAAAGTAAAGAGAAAGCCCATGTTCCACAAAAGACTTGACATTCACTATATAACCCCGTATATTACAGAAAACTCAAGCGCTACCTTACATCCCGCGCACTGATGACGACGAGCGCCGTAAGAGAAAATACGGTAGCTTTTGCCAAAATTACCAGATCTAAGTATATTTTTTGATGTAATTGCACATCCCGGAGTGCATGGTATAAAAATGTTTCAGTATCAAAGTTTTGAGTCACGAGTGGTTTGTCTTTATTCCCATCCATACACAAAGTACGGCTCATTTCTCGTACTTCATAGTTTGCATAGATGATGGATGATAGTCTTACTATCGTCTTGAATCTTGGGCCTTGTCACCTATGTGTAGATAAGTTCAATATGACTTTCGCAAATTGCAGAATAAAAAATAGAAAATGGCAGATGAAAAAGCGAAACTGACACTGTATCCAAGTTATTCTGCTCAGATTTACGAACGTCTATATTTGTCTTTTACATTATAAAAACAATACGAACCATAAACATTTGATTTATGCATGCGTGAATCGCTTTTATTAGTAATGAATAATTCATTTGCTTATTTAAGTGGAGTTCGATTAAAATTACTCGCAAATTTTCGAAACCCAATATTTATTTTTCAGCTTTTCTCTCAATTTATTATTCTTTAATGGATTATGAAAATCAGAAAATCCTCCTGCATGTGTGTTAAAGTTGAATTGAGTTCAATGTATCAACGGATATAAGTCAAGTTTCGACCCAGGTTAATCAGTACTATGTTCATTATTACTATGTGCGGAATATGTAGCAAGTTTTAATGAATAATTGATACACACAGATACTGTCTTTTCTTGTTTCGTTGGTAAATATGCGTATGTCTATGTATACTTTGCTGAGTAATACTNAAAATCAGAAAATCCTCCTGCATGTGTGTTAAAGTTGAATTGAGTTCAATGTATCAACGGATATAAGTCAAGTTTCGACCCAGGTTAATCAGTACTATGTTCATTATTACTATGTGCGGAATATGTAGCAAGTTTTAATGAATAATTGATACACACAGATACTGTCTTTTCTTGTTTCGTTGGTAAATATGCGTATGTCTATGTATACTTTGCTGAGTAATACTCCTATGCATTTTTATCACGCTATTAACTCCAATTAGAAATGTTTTGTAGATGCCTAGGGCGTAGAGTACATAGTTACATATTTTTACTTAGTTTAATGCATATGTACGTATTGCATTTTAATATGCTACAGTAGAAAGAACACTAACATGTCTATTGGCATTTGGAAGTATGTATGTATGTATGTATGTTAGCAAGTTTCCACGTTCCCTGTTTTGTAACCTCCACATTCTACAGGATACAATCTGCTGAAGGCATTAGTTTCTGTTTTATCTTTATGCACTTGAATTTGTAGTAATCTGATTCTGTTGAACTATAAGAAAATGATGGTAAGCCAAAAACTTTGAAGTGATTTTTTTTATTTTATAAGCAAGCTGATATAAAATCTTGATAGAATGTAACTAGGTTTTTCGATGGGTTCACTTCTAAAGCAAAATCAAAGGCTGAGAGGGAATGACGACAAGCCGAGGAGCTTCTGTACTTACAAACCCATATATTCATCCTTTAAATAACCTCCCCACATTTTTCTTTAATGATTTTACTTGTCTCTCTCTACTGTCGACTTAACCTTCCAATCAAAAAGACATTAAGTTCCACTACTCCTTGCTCTTTTCCTTTTTATCATCCAGTCTAAATTAATGTGCCTATATCCTTGTACGGACGATCTATTCTATCTAGAAAGGAATTCGATTTTCCTTTGGGTTTTCAGTAGGGTTAAGTTACACGCTATTTTTGATGCCTTCCACAACCACGAGCACCAAAAGAATCGGCCACATTTTCTCCACTATTAATTTACACAAAATTTCTAGTTTTTACTCGATCTACAACCTTTTTCCTTACACGCATCATACTTTTATTTTCGGAATTAAAATGTTGTGGATTTATTTTAAAAATAGACCTTCATATTTTTAAGAAAGGGGAAGAAAGTAGCGCATTGTATTTTCAGTGTAACGTGAGTAAACATGAGCTCTGTCTTATTACTCCTGTTGGTTCACATAAACCAGAAGTTTTTCTCGATCTGTTTACATGAATCTAATGAAGTGAGAAAAACTGGGGTTAACAATTCCTGTGATTGAATTTACGACCGTAGGAAATTATAAGGAATTATTATAATGAGAAAAGGAAATCATACAAAGATTGTTGTATGATTCGATTTCCGTTCTGCATTGCCTACAAAGTGGAAGGCGAATGAGGAAGCAGCGTTGATTTTCGCAAAAGGTAGTTAGTTGGTAGTTACAGGAGGCGCATTCGACGAAGGAGCATATTTTTAGGTACAAATTAGCACGGCACGACCAAGACGTAAGCTATACGTACATATTATCTGCGTGCTTCGATTACCTTCCGTTGCACGCTCCACAGTGTAAATACAAATTAAACATAACTTCATGGTCTTCAAATAAATTTGTGCTAGTCGCTTTCATCTTTTTTTATGACTTGTCATTCTTTAATTTATACTATTGTGATATTATTTTTGATTCGTTATTCATAACAATTTGTAGGTATGCATTAGTATTGAATCAAGTGCCTGTGCAGGCTCATGCAATTTTTTATGGATAAAGGGACGTTATTTTTGAAACTATTTTCAGCGTTTTTTAATACTTTTATTGTTGTTTATCCTCGAGCATATCAATTAGTACGAACATTATCCGAATTTTTTAAAAATAATTTCCGTGCCGTAACATAAACAAATCCGACCCATCTAGAATCCTCCGTCCTGGGCCTGATGTAATTATTGGCAGTTTAATTGTTTATCCATGCATTACCATAAATGAATACTTGTTCGTTGACTCATGAGATGAGTTAGAGAATTTGGAGAAGTACATTCCTGAGGCAAGACAAATTGGAATTGGAAGATAGTGCTGTAGGCATACTGCTCTTACATATAGGCTACTACTATATATGCTACATGCTTACTTCGGATTTCCATGTCATTATAGATGTAACCAGTTGTAGTTTTCCCATTTGTAAAGAGCTGGGCATCGCTGTGGATCGAATCACAGGGAAATGTCAAGGGTGACATGAATAAGTCTTTTAAATGTGTTCCATCAAACAAAATCGCAAACTAGTGTTAGAATGAAAGATGTAAGAGAGAGAGAGAGAGAAAGAGAGAGAGAGAGACAGAGAGAGAGAGAGAGAGAGAGAAAGGGAGAGTGAGGGAGGCAGAGTAGCAAGCCTAATCAGTTCAGTGCAATTTACTTTATCGCTCACTACATAATTAGTTTAGCACTTTGTTTCTCCGCGCTGTCCAATCTAGCTGGGAGCAACTATTTGGAATACGAATTTCCTCTTCTAGTCAACTCATAGAATACGAAACGATGAACTCATTTCCTACGGCTGTTTCCAATTTCATCTTTATTTGTTACTGAAATTTCGTCGCCTTTTTAGTTAAGTATGTTCTGTTTGGGTTAGCAATCATTTCAGGTCTAAAAATTTCCCTTTCGTTTTCCTTTTATAGAAGGATAGGCCAGGATAGACGTAGCTGGAGACATCAGAGCTTACGTACTGTCATGGGAATAAAAAATTTGTTTTGGTGTACATTTGATGGAAGATTTTAAGATGTTTTACAGAGAGCACTACTAAGACTCGTACTACTACGACTCTACTACTAGTAGTAGTACACTTACAAGTGGCTTTCTACGTATCGATTTCAGCTTGCAATCCGGGAAAAAAGTCACCAATATAAATCTTGAAAGGTTTTGGGATTGGGTGGGGACGGGGGTGGAAGCGGGAGCGAGGTGCAGCCATCCGTGTCCACAGTCAAACGATGTGTGGAAATCACCTGGAGCATTTGGGTTTTAGTTGGTCCTTTGGTTGGATTGGATCATAAGGATTTTCTACAGTCTACAGGTAAATCCACAATGCAGATTTGCTTCCGCACCAAGTTTACACCCATGCAACCATATTTAATGAAGTCTGGGCCGGAATTGTTGTTGGTCGAGTGATTTGCAATGCTGCATGTGAGACATAGAAAATGCATTTGTAGGTAAACCTCATTCAAAGGCTATTTTTTCTAGGCTAATTGAGTAGCGTCAGTATCGCTTATGTTGGGTACTCGACTCCAGAGCTAATTTATTCCTGTTACTATCCCATAATGAAATCCAGCCTGAATACCGAATCCCATCCCATCCCAACTCTCAATCTCTCTCTCTCTCTTTCCTCTTGCAAATATAAATGTGTATCGTCTCCCTCTGGAGTTTATACGGTTGCAATTTCTATTTCGAAGTGTATTGTGTTTGGGTGTGCAAGTTAAGGGAAAGTATGTATGGATTTAAAACATATTCCAACTCCAACTCACAATACTTGCTTCCATTCGCAGACTCAGAGCATCGACTATAGAGTCGTTTCCATTGTACGCGCATAGGTTCATGTTCTCATGCATAATATATTAAAATCTTACGGTTTCACCCGTTGCCATTCCCTGACGCCGTACTTCGACTACGACTAAAGGCAGTCAGTCGTTTTCGTTTCACAAGACCCACATGTTTCCCTCACTCGCGATCGTCCCGATCTGTCTGAACAGAAATAAAATCCCTAGCATCAAAAGTCAACACTTGGCCTTCATGTAAGCAGTGACAGTTTCGTCAATATGGGAGGAAAGGCGCACACACTGCCCATCCTTGTACACGTTCGTTTCAAATTTTATGGGCAATGAACACATTATTATTCCTTTTCAAACAGAATGCAATCACATGATCATATCAAATTCTGGCCACATCTGTACTGCATTGCCTCGTCTAGCCAAACTATGCGTTATAATTTACGCCAGCAATGCATAATATTTCGAGTCAATCTGTATTTTTGTGTGTAAAGACTATTCATTGCAGTCAACCAAATTATTTTTACACTTCATAAAAAATGGATTGTGTCTTTCGGACCCCGTATTATTATTTAAAGCTTAGTCAGCTAGTAAGGTTTGTGAGTGAATCCGACACAATTACAAGTTAGTAGAAGCGGACATGCCAGTAAGCACTGGTAGCTGGACTACATACATACATATTGCTCGTACTCATTCAATTAATTCAATTGTGTTATGTAATCCGGATCGGTTGCAAATTTTGGTTGTTGCGGCTTTGGGTATTCTAGGACAAAGTACACAACGATGTTACTTGAAGCCATAATGGTTTTACTCAGTTAGGCTGAGCAAACTTTGCCTTTAACTTTATCAGCTACAGTCATCGACACTTTATTTAACATGACATGGTCCTCCATCTCGAAAACGTTTAAACATGTAAACCGTCTCACCACATGATTTAGGAACGGAATGTTAAATCATACGACCAGTAATTTAATTCTTATGACGGGAAACAAAACTTATTCTGAAGAAACGTCCACTAGATCCTTCCTTCCTTGTCAACATATACGTTATGTTTGTATAGCATGATTTATACGCCACACTTAATATTCCTCCCGGAGTTCCTCAGCGTTCTCGATTCAGTCACCGTTCCAACCTTAATTTTTACGCTCAACAGGTTCATCAACATTTTATATGAGGTTTAAACACTTGCTATTAATGATGCAATTTTTGCTCTATGCTCTATGTTCATCGTGCAGTCAACTGGAAATATTTAAATATAAATGTCTAAAAATAGAAATGTTGGAATAAAGATGAAAAACCCCGATAAGAATGTATGAACAAAGTCAAAACTTAATCATTTCGATACATACGTGGTATTTAATTTAGAATGTTGTAAAGCTGCGGCGTACAGGATCAGTCGATGTCGGTATGTATGTGATGTATGCATGAATGGATGCATTTATACTCGGAGGAAATTTGGTAAGGGAGAGATTTGTGTAGCAATATATAAAGTGAAAAGTCTGGCCCTGACAAACTTTTACTCCATATCGGTTTTGTGGCACACCTAATTAACTATGTGCCTGAAGAAACGTACATACAGGCACCTCGGAAACTCTGAGCAGACGTCAATGCTCCTACTGGTGTTACTTGTCCAATCCATTGAATGGATGAATGGGCGAAGTCGAAGCTTTCTCGTTTGCATGTCAGTAGCACGATTGCCATTGATGTTATTTCGAATTCAAACACATTGCCATGACCAGTATATAAAAGCTACATGTCCACGATAAGCTTTCCCCAAAGATACTTGTCACATTGTGAATCGTAGGATTTGCAGGTGTTGGTTTTGGTGTGGATATTCGCATTTCCAAAATACTCACACCCGACTGACAGGAAAGCTATTCCATGTCGTGTAGAAATGATTGACAAATGATTAAAATAATATTAGGGACCACCACAACCCATAGCACAACCACACAACTTTCACAGTTCACTATACGAGGACCTACCATTATTTTATCCAAACTGATGGTCATACTTCCGAGCTTATCGAATGGGAAGACCAGACCAGACCAGGACCAGGCTTGACTTACCCCAAGCAAAACCACCAGATTCTCAGGAACCATGGCAAACTAAAGCAGTTGCTACTACTTACATACTACGGGACGTCAGCCTGGGAGTTTTAAAGCAAGAAATTGGAGATTTCTCTATGGGTCTACTGGATATGAGGTTTTAGTTCACAAGCTCGAGCTCAAGATGATTTGCATGATAACAATATTAATCTTAACTTACACCTGAAT
>JAAXYX010001449.1:0-23002 GCA_036851915.1 Ptenothrix huangshanensis | reverse complement strand
AAATATTTAATTTTCTGCCCGGCCATCGTAATGCTTAAGCATAGGATTTGACCCGGCTATCTTTCGAGGCAGGCTGTCTTTAGAGGCAGGCTCTTATATCAAGTTTTACGGTATATATAAAATAATATTATAAAAACGCAACAGTATGGACATTGTTGTGGAATATAGTGTACTAGTTTATGTCGACACGCAAAATTAAATTTGAAGAGAGTGGAGCTTCCGAAAAATTACTTCGACCTACGCGTTTTACGTGTCACCTAGTGCTGTTATGATTAGGTTGATTATCAAAATCAGCTCTTACAACCCGCTTTCACGTTACATTTTTGAACGATAATTTTGAAATAACTAAATTCTGTAATAGCGGATGCCTCGATACCGTTTGTTGTATTTAGAAATATTTAGAAATGCTATTGCTGGAGAGTAAAAAAGAAAAGAACATATTTAGAAAGTCTTATTTTTGGAATTAATTGGATATAATTATTGTTACAGTAGCATTCACAATCTTTAACACGGTTGATTCTTATGAACTGTATTATATGTTGTGTTGTCATACTGATAGCACTGTATGAGATGAGATCTGCACTGTGTTAGTTGTTTGTTAATGCCTATATACCTACCTACTACTTAAATAAGTCCTTCAGATTTGGGGCACTTTTTTCCAGTGTATCTATTCCTACTTGTCAGACGCGATGTTATTTGTCTTTATTCTCGTTGAACTACAACCAGAATCAGGGAGAGTTGTTGACTGTATTCATAGTACTACTTGAATCACACTGTTTTCTTTCTCAATTAAATAATAATGCTTCTTGCTTCGTTTCGTTTGTATTTTTACTTATAAATATCTTACCTGTGTTCACTGAGTGTCCCCAGATAACTAGTCCATCTCTGTGAAAATTTTATTGCTATAGCTATTTACTTATGATTATTAAAACAAAAATGTGACCTTCCTTTTTAAATACCGACATGATTGAAAGTATCACCAATAAGCGAAAACTTCGATAGTAGGTTTATAGTATGCCTAAACTGATATTAAAAAATTTGAGCCGGCTGAACAAAGATGCAGTCGCTCTTCAGAAGTCGGCTCTTATTCGAAGTTTTACGGTATATTTATATACATTCAGTAATTGTAAATGCATAAGTATACAAGACACTACGTCAATTTTTAAATAGACGTTACTGTATGTAGGTAATTATACTATTATGTTAACCGAATACGGTATCTTCTGTTTCCATTCATAGATATCGTTGCTGAAACCATACAAATTATGCTAAATATATTTTAGGCTTCATAAAAATTTATAAACCACCATGTGATGCAGCTGAAATGACAAATAGCTTCTTGGAATTAGGTTAATTCTGCCGTAAACATTCCTAAAATTGTAATAATTAAACCATCAGTTGTATCTTCACTAGTTAGTACAGCATTCACAGCATAGACTTGCTGTTTATGTCAAATTAGTCCAAAGATCACATACCTAATTACAGTTCATGTGAGGGTGTAACATTGATAAAAAATACTCTACAAATAGGTTTATTTGTTGTCTATTATTGCTTCAGATCTTTCCAAGCCTACTACCATGTACTACCAGACAAGATTATACTTAAATGATTTTTGCATTCGTCTAGCTTATCATCATACGTGGAACACAGAAGATTTGCGAATTTTAAGTACACATTGCATTTTATATGCAGATAGTAAAGGAGCTAGTGGATAACAATAAAAATTTATTGAGGCATTTCATTTTTGAGCTTTCAAATACACAATAGTATTTCAAGTTTAAAGAAACACGTTAGTGTTCGTCTATCGTAATTAGGATTAAAAAGATCTTGTAGGTACTTTTTTCTGAAACACTCAAAAACTGGAAGTATTATCCTAGAAACACTCCGTGAGCATTTTTGATTACCATTTCTTACTACCGTAAAACTTCCAATAACTCCCCGGGGAATTTTTTGGTGAGTAACTCTTCAGACCCGGTAATTATTAGAGGTGGAGCATTATTACCAGCCTCGAAAGTTTTATTATTAAAGTTTTATTTATTAGTTTTATCGAAGCCATTATTGCTATATAAATTAAAACGCTACAGATATAGCAAGTGTTACTTTTAGAATTTACTAGGTGTACACCATACGACGATCTTCGCATTCTCTTCGCAATTTTGGACTATTTTCCACACAAACGGATTTGAGAATCTCAAACATTCTCCAACCCGTTTCTATGGGAAATAGTGCAAAATGCAAAGAGAAAAAGAGAAGAGAATGCAAAGAGTGTCTTATGGTGTATACCTACTATTTTAAACTCTAACATTGTAAATTCTTCATATTTCCTGCTTTTGTGAAAAATTTGTTGTCTTCGGGGGTTATCTAATCAGACTAAGAGTCAAGAGTCAAGTAATAGTAGCGGCATGTTTATATGGGTGCATGCTTCTATTAATATACTGGGGAATTATTTCTTATCCTATCTCTTTGCTCCTGGAATTATAGAGGCGGGGAATAATTTGAAGTTTTATTTCAAGAAAAAGGCCATTTTTAAAAAATAGGAGTAATTTATATCTCTTGATTCCAGCGTTGTAGCATTAGTTGTCGGATAAATTGTGCTCTTCAGGTAAAACACAAACTAAAGTACTAAGTGAAAGCAATTTTTAGTTCGAAATTCCTAAAAACTAATATTGTAAAAATTGGTATTAAAGTACAATAATCCTAGGTTAAAAAATGCTTTGTGTCGTATACTGAGTCGTGAGGCTGTTACAGTTGGGTAACAGTGACTTGAGTGTTCCTCTCTTGTATGTAGGTAGTATACGCATACATTATGTATAGTATAATTGTCAGTTTTAGTGGTCTATTTAGTGTTTAGGCTAAGCTAACTACACACAATTGCCTCTGTCTTCAAGGTCATTTGCTATTAAACAGTCATTGTGCTTATAATTATATTCGATGAACATTTGGTAATTTAGAGAACTCTAAAGGTGCAGTGTTAGTAAAGAGATGTTAATCGTAAGTTGAAAATTCGAAGGTTTTAAAATACCATCGATTATAGTTTGATTAGTGTCTAAGAATGAGTCTTAAAAACTTTGATAGTCGATCTATTTAGATATACATGCTCGTTCACCGTAAACGTAGCCGTAGGTAATTATGTATCGTGGTTGAAGTTCCAAAATAAATTAAGTGCATTAGGCCCTTTAAGCAGCCTGCTAATCTTATGCTCAGCACGGAGCCTAAGAACTATTTTTAAACATTTTTTCGGTGGATACCTTGTTTGAATTACTTGTTTCGATAGTAATCTACGGTATACCCCACAATCCTTAAAAGCTATTATGATGCAAACCCCTGTTTATGTATGGATACGTGATACATATAACAAAATGTTATAAACAGCATACCGTAAAACCCCTAACACGAGCCCGGCTATCATTGTTAATACCTGTTGACTTTTCTCCTAGGCCATCCTAATACTTAAGCATTGGATTTGACCCGGCCAAACAAGGAGGAAGACCACCTTTAGAGGCTGGCTCTTATTAGAAGTTTTACGGTAAAAGGTTTGTATATGCTATGGTTTTAACCAAGTACAAATGCTCTAAACTGATTCTTAACCGTCAGCTAGTGTGTACTTGGAGTACACACATATCATTGGTTATTTGTACTGTAATCTGTATTTAAATAGGTCTCTGTCCTTGCCATTTAGAATTATTGAATTTACTTAATTACCGTATTTGATCGAATAATTGCCCCGGCAATTATATACTTTTTGCCCTCGCCGACCCGGCAATTATTTGTGACCCGGCGTTTATTAAGGATACGGTTTCCCATGTTAAAGGGAGGCGATTATTCGTTTTCTGGGATCAATACCCCGGCAATTAATCGAACCCCGGCAATTATTCAAGCCCCGGCAATTAATCGATCAAATACGGTATATCAAATTTGCTTGATTGATTAAATTTTCTTTCTCAAGTCGCAAAGCCAACTATTGATATAAGTAATTTTTGGTTAAATTAAGACAGTGTAAAAAAGTTCAAAGTATCGTATATAGTTCATATAAATGATTAATAATCCAAAACTGATATTTCAGTGTAATTTTCCCCAGTTTAAAGGTTTGTGGAGTTATAAACGAATCAACAGGGGATTTATTTTTTTGCAAAAAGATTGTATGCAGATTGATTCATATCGTCTACCTACTTTATGATTTTACGCGTCGGTTGCACAGTCCGTTACCGTGCACTCAATGTCCAACGCAGCATTGCAGTGAAACATTGTAGAAGAGGCGGTCGTTGAAATATATGTGTCGGCATTTATATTTATTCGACTTATGACCATCTCTTGGCATCAGCAAAGTAGGTTGCTCTGAATAAAGTCTTCTGAAACTATTAAGCTGTAAATGAAGTGAGTTGAGTTTAATTTGTAGGACAACTTTTAAAACGTTAAGAAAATTTCTTTTAACAGCGTTGTAGAAACGTGCAGATGTTCAATTGTTTATTAGTGGTTACGGTTAGACAACACCCTGTCCGACTATGTACTTACAAATTAATACCCTTGTGTATTTGGATCTTCCTTAACACTTTTATCAAGTTAATGCTATACTTGCATGATGTCACCTAGCAGGGAGCTTGCAAAAATTACGTTATTCACATTTTCGGTTTTCCACCTACCTCATCCTCTCCCCGATTCTTAAGCATGACGCTGCCTTTTAAAACCTGTGTACTCCCTTAAGGAAAAATTTGCTTATGTACATAATTGATCAAAACCACCACGATGACTTGCATTGTCTGTTCTATTTGACAAAAAACGAGTTCGTGGATCTTCATTTTTAAAAATTCAGTTATATATAAACAGTGCTAGACTAGTCATATACAAATTATACATTTAATAGTAATTCTTCGGAATTGCTTTTAGACTTGAAAGTAAAAAAAATAACACGAAAAATAAAAAAATGTTTACGCTCGGAAAAAGTACGGTGGCGCCTTACTTTAGAACCCCCACCCTCCGCTTGAACTAGGTAGATACATTATAGTTTTAAGTTCCCTAGGAAGCAGGTGGAATCTAAAGTAGAAAGAGGCAGGAATAAAGTAGCAACGAATTACTTGAGTAAAAGATTTGCTCACAAGTAAAAGTGAATGATTGCACGTAATACATCGACTAAGAGGAGATGCAAAAACTGCATAAAAGATGTCATAAAAACACATGTTTTTAATTATTATATGATGCGTGCATTACGAATTCTTTCATCATTGTTATAAACGGAAGGATATTTGACTTTAGGAAGAATACTTTAGTAGTTTCCTTATGCTTCTAAAAATAGTTCGAAATGTCTTTAGCTAATGTAACCCACGAGTTTTTGTGTATAAATATATTCTCTTAAAGGTAAGAGTAATAACGGTTACCTACCTATTTTTAAAATGTAATACACTTATATTACCGAGGTAGGTACCTACCTATATTTATTTTAAATTCAATGATCAATCGATGTGCTCGTATACAATCAAATGTTTGTATACAATACACATAATGTACTGTCCCGTACATATCACGCGGCAATATGATGGGGTTACCATGGGTGGTAGAATTGGTTTCTCTAAACGGGAACGAGCGGTTATAAACCTCCCAGGTCTTCTGGGTGGTAGGTTGAGGCGAGGCAGAGTATGCCAACGTCCGGCAAGTGAGCGGGCGGAACGGTAATCAAGTAACCTATGCGCTCTGTTTGGTGGTTACCGGTGTCATACAGTTTTGTGGTACACTGCGGACTTCGCGTGATAGTTGCTTGCGGATACTTACCATCAGTAGTGATAGTATACCGATAAAAAGTAACCGAAGGAAATTCATTGAATGCATTGATGAAAGCAGGTCCACAAAGTTAATATTCGTAATTTACTCTCCAGGGCGCTTCCATTGGTGTATCATGTCAGGTACTTTTCAGAAGAGAGAAAGTAAACAATTTATTTACACTGTTACCAACAATGGTAATTGCCTAAAGACACGGTAACATACAAACACAGTTTTAGAAATAACATTTCAAATTGCGGGTTAGTATAAGTTATTGTTTGTTGCGAACCAAGCAAATTGTAGGAATAGGTTGTAAAAAAATGTTTGTGGGTTTTTTCGTTTTTTTTTAAATTGGATATCGAATGGTGTTCTAAAAAGTGGTTTCCTAAAAATTTTGCGAATCAAGTTATACTACATATACTAAATAAGTATTCTAAGTACTCAATCATGTAATCAATCAAGTAGGTATACTTGTAATACTAATAATAGTTATAGGAATAGATAGTACCTAATTACCACCTTGGCACCGCATTGTTGCCTATGCAATAATGCTGCTTGATCCCTGCAGTGTATATACGGTATGTCTACGTAATGTATACAACTATTTACATTGTCCTCTTATTCTGAGCCTTGTGTTGTGTAGAAAATTCTGTAAGAAACTTCGGTGAAAGGAAATGTCAAACTAAAAATGTAGCCGTGAAACTGAGTAATGGCTCAGAAAAGTTGTGATGATTCTCTGAAAAATGGTTGAAGTATTTTCCGATGTTTTAAAAATCGGTCCGACAGTGTTACTATCAGCAGTATCGACACTTAGGAGTTGTGGTACGATTGTACGGTACCTTAAGGAATAGTTTTAAAAGGGAATACGAATACGGCATTTTAAAACGGAGTGATAATATCTCTTGTGCGTAATTAATTTCCAGGGCGCTGTTTCAAAATTGCGTACAATAATTATTGTATATTGTATGTAGTTTCGAAATAGTGCAATCAATAGGAAATGAGCTATTGCTATTAATTTACAAACAATTGGTACAACACTATATACCTATATACCCCTTTCATTTCCTACTTCCTTGAATTTTATGCATTTGAGTAAATGCAAGTAGTAGGTACTTGGTATTTTAGCTACTACTAGTGGTGCAATAATATCATTGTTTGCTTTTCGTACTACATTCTGTGATCAAAGAAACCATAGTAACAGCTAACAGGATCCAGTAAGATTACTCTAAACCATTGCCATAAGCACCAACCGTGATGCTAATTAACTAATTAGTTTTAGAAAGGGTTAAGCATATATGCATTATATCTGTACATAGTTAATCTAAAATAATCGTACTACACGATGTTTGGTTGTTACTTTGTCCTTTGGGCAAGTAATTACTGTTGTGGTATCAGTGTAAATAAATCATTTTACGTTCTTTCTCCGTATATTCATGACACATTTTAAACTGCCTGAATTGACAGTGACGCCGAATTCGTCTTTATATAATTTCTTTGCTGTATTTTGTATTGAATTTCTATACAGCTATTATGTGTATAATTATGCATATACGTATTTCATCTATATTAATGTATTTAATGTGAAGTTAAATTACATTCGAGCACGTATATGTACATACCTAAACCATTCAATGCGGTAGAAAACATCTATTTAAAGTACTTTTGCAATTATATTGATGCAAGTCGTGTCCGTTTCGTCTTTTGTGCTGTTCGTGTTGCATCAGTATTATCAGCTACTTCCTATTTTTTGCGTGGTTCTTCCCATTCATCTTGAGAATTAACTGAATTGAATTAACTTCAGGTTTTAAAGAAAATTAAAATAAATCAACTGCGTGCAAGAAATTCCACATAATTTAGCGACAGCCTGGTTATTTTTACAATGACTAGCAATTGCTGCGTTTTTAAATAATTGTCGGAAATAAATATGCCTTTTATGATTAATTCCTCTGGCAGTTGCGTTTAATCTGTTTAATGTTGTCGTTGCACACTTATCTTCTAGGATGGGTTCTTTTCGTAACCAGTATTTTGAATAAAATGAAGTACCTAGTTATAAGCTTATTCCTTGTTATTACCTATTTGAGTAATTATACATGTATTCCTATTGACTTTGTAGGTGCCAAACTTAGCAACTCTTTAGTCTTTAGTTTTCAATGGAGATGATTTTGTCCTTTCATGCTATCAAGAGTAGTATATACGTAGTAAGTGGTAGTGGTGTAATATTTGTTTTACTTAAATGGGTATTGTAACAACGGATGCCACAAATAATGTTGTATAGGTAATTAGAATGTTTAAGTAAGAAAAGAACTTCCACAGTGTAAAAGAGAAAGTGCTTAGTATTGTACCAACAAGGTATGTAAAAATATGCAATTCATATTGACCGTAGATTTAAAAATATGCTAGAAAAGAAGTATAAAAAAGCGTAGGCGAGGTCACTCTAATAGTGGTTCAGAAAATACATTGCTAGGCTGGTTGGTATAGGTATTGCCAATGAAGTTGTCTGAGGAGACTATTTTGGACGTCTTAGTAACTTTTAGTCTAACAGACTGCATGTAAAATAGCCATTATCCAGATGGAACTGGGAGTGAGTACCTACTTTTAGTAGCTATACTGTGGTGAAGATTTCGTTTTCGCAAAGCACGTATGTACGATCAGTTTAGTGCGTTTGCATACTCAGAAACTCGCTTGTTTCTCAGAGGTTTCAGCTTATGTAGCTAATATCAACTTAGTCGAAATTTTGAGCGGCGTCCTACTTCTAATGGTATAAAAAATTTCCTGGGGAGGGGGGTGTCCAATTATAATTGAGATAATGGTTTCCGGCTTTTGAATCATAGGTAATATACACCTAAGTGTGTATGTATGCAATTACATAACAAAAATGTGTGAAAAATAAAAATATGGAAATGGATACGCGTGATTAGGTACGTATATAATTATACATGGACAGTAATTAATTATATACCTTATGATTTTGATGATATTCCAGTGCTGTACATCCAAGTGCTTGGGTGGGTACATTGCCCTTAAAGTTACTGATCATTGTGGTAGCATATATATACATATGTAGGTATATCATCTAATTTCGACATGTCGTCGTTGAAGGTGCTAACTTTTTTCGAAATGTAATACGGAGTTGTTTTGGATAATGTAAATTTTGCTCCTTCATCGACGATATATACCTAACAATCGTTACAAGCTTCTGGGTAAGAATCGTTACAAGCTTCTGCGTCAGAATCGTTACGAGCTTCTACGTAACAATGGTCATTCTGCTGCCAGAAGATTCATCGCAGACTCAATGAAGATAAGGGATGGCAAGTTTTGTAGGAGGCAGAGTGTGTTGGTGAAGGTCCCAGTCGTGTTGATTTTAATGCATTATACCTACATAAACAAGGGTTATTCTGAATTCCACAATAATAAGAATGGAATCAATCCAATAATGTTATCAATCCGAAGCCGTAAATCTGACGAAGAAGACAACATACAAGCTATGCATTCCTTATTTTAAGGGAACAGTTGGTTTTATAAGCATTGAGGTGATAGGTCTTTATATTCCAGCCAGAAGGACCCTTTCAAAGTTCTTTAATCTCACAAACTGTGCTAATCTTTAATTGAAGAAATGTTCATTTATGCACTCAAGAAATTTATACAGATATACGTGCATCATCGTTTCTCTGTAGTTCATAATATAATTCTTAATTCCTAAATATTCATATTTTAGTACCACAGCAATTAACTTGAAACCCTCCTATTTGGAAGACGGTTTAAAGTTTTACTTTTTAATGAAGTTTGTTTTTCTCTCTTATGTGTGTAAATCTTCTTTGGCTAAAAATAATTTCATACTTTCTGGAAATATGCTTCTCTTAGTGCACTTGAAACTTATTTATTATGAATAGTGATCCAGCTAAAATCCATATGGGTACCTACGTATCTACTAAAACTCAAATATAATTGACATGTTTGTAGAAGTTTAGGCTCTCGTTTAAGGCTTTCTAAGCCTGATCGTACTCTGGCATGTTTATAATTTGGTATTTTTGATTTTGAGCATCTGGTTTTACGTTATCATCCTGGGTTGTTCCCTTCTAGGTTGTTTTTCGTCTAAAGAAAATAAATCCTTTGTATGCTTCTACTTATAGTAGGTAGTATCTTCACATATGTAAAATCTTTAATATTATCCGTATAAATACAGCCAGTCATACAATGTAAATTATAATATTATTGGAAGTTGAGTAGGTATTTGAACGTGTACTTTTACCCTGAACCATACCCCGAGCTTTCATCAGTTATTTTTAATTTTTCATGTTAGAAACCAGAGAAGTGGCAATTAAATAGAGACAGAATACTATTCGCTTCGTCTTGTACGTTTTATAGAAAAGTATTGCTTGCAGGTAAAATACGGTACTATTTTCGTTTATTATCAAATTAAACAATACAATAAAAATGTCTGCTACACACCCAACCACATTCATTTTAATGAGTCTCGATATGAGCATAATTATTATTGATCTTTTTGCTGGTTTCTCAATTCTTTAGGGAAGTCTCTGTCTCGAATCTTTGTGTAGGTATCTCAGGGTAACCACGCCCGGCACAGTAATCGCGACATGATACATGATTACCATCTTTGTGGAGTTTAATGTATTTTTTAGGTGTTAGTAAACTGTTTTGTAAAATAACTAACCTGTGACAATTTATTCATGGTGTTAGATTAAAACATTGGCCACGTAGTGTGCTTAATATTTCGAGAAACTGATATTTTAAGGTTTACAACTGCAGTTCCTTCAAGGTGTAATCATATTCGGAAACAATTATTCGTATGCTCAATTCCAATAATCATGGAACCACTAAAGGTGCCTATGTTTTGACATCATCTATTTCATGGCTTTATCTAGAATGGAGTAAAAATGTTGGTGATTGTAAACATTTTTTTAAAATAAGTTACCTAATTATGTGTCGCAATGACTTCTATCTGTATGTAATTTGCTAATTTTTAATGGTAAAAGTTGAATCGCGGATTATTGGCCTCCGAACAAATTGGCCGCCGCCTCAAAAAACATATTAGCCACAGGACGTAATGGCCTCCGCACACATTGGCGGCCGGACATAAAAGTCGCCGAACGAATTAGCCGCCGGATACAACGGCTGCCGAGCATTTTTGCCGTCACACGTATGGGCCGCCGAACAAATTGACCGTCAAACAAAACCGCTTATTTTACGCTGACTATATACAAACGGCCTATGCTCATGGATAATTTGTTCGGCGGCTAATGTATACGGCGGCAATTATGTTCGGCGGCCTTTATGTCCGGCGGTTAATTTGTTCGACGGCCAATATTCCGGATATCGGAAAGGTTTACATGGATCTGCATATCACATATGAAGAGTCAAAGTGAGCCAAATCCAAATGGCTCTAAAAACAATATGAGCTAAATCCACAGCAGAGTGAAAACAAAATTCATTAATCCAAATATAGAATTAGCTCATTTTGTTTTTATGTTGCTTTAGATTTATCTCATATTGTTATTAGAGCCATTTGGACTTGACTCACTTTTACTCTTCAGCGACGATATGCATAATTTCCATGATCTATTTGCAGCGTACCGACTTCACTCGGCTGGTAGCAGTTCACCATAAGCCACTATGCACCCGATGTTATTTTTCGTTACTTCCTACCTGGTATAATTATATATTCGGCGGGCGGAAAGGCGGGACAATAATCCGTCGGGTGACTCTTTTCGTCGGCGCAGATATTCAGCGGAAAAATTGTTAGACTCTCCGTCGTCGGGAGGCTAAGTTCGTCGTATTAGTATAAAGAGATAGCACATCATTTTGTAGATTTTTACATTTAGTTTTCTTTATTTAATCAATATGGGGAATACAACGTCTCCAAAAACAAAAGTTTAGAATTTTACATATGTGATAGCTTACTGAGTGTAATAGTAATGGCAAAAATCCATTTACTCAGATAGAAATAATATGATTTATTGTTTTGACAAGCTTTTGATTATTTAAATAAAGTTTCGCTTTTGATTGCGTTTTCATCTGAGGACCAGAAGCATTTAGCTTGCCACAAATAAACTCCAATGCTGTTATGCACTTCTTAGGTTTTGGTTTATCTTCAGGAGCGACAAAAATATTTGCCTGGGTAATTGGTGTTGTTGCTACTATTGAAATTGACTTTTCGGTTCATTTTCTGGCTTTTCATGCTTTTATCCCCTATGAGGTTGTGTCTGTGCCTACTCTACAGCCTATTCTACGATATTCTACAGCAGTTGTTAGTCTGTTGTCAATATTTATTTTGTTACTAAAACTTTCCGGTGTGCCACCAGCGATACTAGGTTCCGTTTTACGGTCTGTCTTCTGCTGTTCAGAAACCAAAACTCTCTGATCAAGTGGACAAGATGAGGATGATTGGTACAAACTAATTTTCTTGAAACAGAATTGGAACCCATTCTGATTCCGCAGATACAAACCAACTAACAAGATTAGTGTTTCCTTCCTATGTATCGAAAGCCTATAAATAACTTCCAGATCATAACTTACTATAAAAACAAAAACTAATTCAACATTAAATCTACTGTACTGAAAAAAGTAACCATAATTAGTGCATAAAGCCAGTTAAAGGCAGGAAGCTGTCTCGACGATAATCTGATCTTATGACACTAAGAATTTATGCGCCGACCAAAAATCCCGACTGAGCTTTGGTTGACTGAGATTAATGCACAGGTGGACCATAGGTATTGACGTAAATTTTACTTATTCATAGTATCGGCAGGTGTTATACACCATTCAAAGTAACTGTAATACAAGGGATGTTGAAGTCAAAATTTTGAAGATGTCTAAATGGCTTTAATTCGATTTTAGCTGACAGCTTCATTTTAAATATTCCACATAGGGAAAAAATTACTACATTAGAAGGTGCAAAAGTAGGGAGAAAAACTTTATTCAGTCACATTCAGTTACACTGGTGTAATAGCCATGGATAAGTATAGGTTTCTGTATAGGTAATTACATTAAAATGCATAGTAATTAATTTGTAGCTTCAGATTAATGTAGTTTAGGTTCAGTTTTTGTATAATTACTGACTAGCTTTCCAGGCCCATGAAAAGAATAATTTGAACACAACCATGTAATGCATTAACATAATGTCAATTAGGTACTAGTGTACACAGTAATATAGGTACTGATTATAGGTAAGCCTAGATGCTGACTCACAATTTTGTAATTAATGTTGGGATTCTTAGGTTTGTTGAACGATTGTGAGTACACTCTCCGAAGTCAACCCATCCCTTACTTATCTTAAGATAAGTAAGAGATACGGTTACGACTTACGACAGATCGTAATTTGTGTTTTACAATAGGGGAATACCCAATACCTATTCACTTTTCCGTTTCAACTTTATTTTTGTGAAATTCCTTGAGAGTTTTTTCAGTTATTCATCTCTCGCTCAATTTCCATGGGAAAAATTGAAACTGAAAAGTGAGTGGTCATTGGACATTCCCCTAATATCATTTGAAGCTATTTATACTTACGGTTTTTATATTATTTACGAAATAATTATGTACCTATGTTGGTTTTTGAATAATAACGTGCAAAATATTTTGTTGTTTTAGTCAAGGACAAACCCCGTGTCGGAACATGAGCAATGAAAAGTAAGTTCATGTTAAGCCATCTTTACTTCTGTCTACTCTGAGACTGATTATTGTTAAGTTGAATTAAATCCATATCGTTTATTTTATTCATTGTCCCTGCTGTGCGTTTCAGATATTTTATTACCAGGAGACCTGCAACAATATGGACTCCACTTGCAGAATACTTCGTTGTCATTGGCTATGCTACAAATCCACAAAGTAAGTTTTAAGTATTAAATTAACTTTATAATTTTAGTTCGTTTTATTGCTAGTTGGAAGTGCTAAATATGATCCTTTTAATTGTTTTAGAAGGTGGCTCAGGATGTGGCAAGATATTACAAAGATTCCCAACTAAGGACTGGCATGATTTTCCTTTCAAAGACAACATTGAAGACGTAATTCGTTTTTATATTGCTAGTTGGTTTTTGAATACCTATACCTTAGTAACTTTTTTAACAAAAATTAAATTTATAAAATAAATATAGGTACCTATATAAATTGCAAATTGCAAAATACATTCGTGTTGACAACATTCAAAGAGCTATGACTATTCCCGCATAACTTTCAACCCTGCGCATTCATTCAGAGTAGGCACAGTTCATTTTGTTACAGTATCGACGTTGTTTTGAAAAATGTCTTTGACAGTCTCATTTAATAACCATGTTACAATCATAGTCATTAACATTAATCTCAAATTCGCCTATACTCGAAAAAAGGAACAACGCTTAAATGCCGAATGTATACCGAAAAATAATTTTAATTAATAGCAAAATTTAAAATTTGGCGTATCGAAACAGAAAGCTATGACGTACTGGAAATTTTAATGGAAGGAATTTCGTAAAACATTTAATAATAACGACGTTTTCTTCGACTAATATTTGTTTCTCAACTTTTAAATCAAATAAAATTAGTTATTGTACCCTGCACCGATTGGTAACCCCAATTTTATAAACTAACTAGCAGTGCATTATGTGGTTATCGTAATAATAATAAGGTTTCTACCATTTTATTATGCATATACATCATTATTATATCATACGCCGTAATGTTCGCAAGCAATACTGAATAACGATGGTGTGTATGAAGATTTGATGAGTTTACATTTGTATATTTAGGTACCTAATTAGTATTGGAGTATCATTCTCATAGTTTCAGGGTTGGATTCTTTACTTGTCTAGGCACCTTCATTCTATACTGGACGCTATCCATAATTGAATATAAAATTTATAAATTACAGAAACTGAACTACATCTTTACGTATTTTTCCCTACGCTCGGATATGGAATCACTTAAATTCACAGTCACAGCGATATTGAAACATGTAATTAACTTTGGTGTTGTAATGTGTATTATAGTTCTGCCAACCGGTGTGGTTGGGCGTTGTCAACAGACCGACAAGAACCGAAGTTTTTCCCATTTGTACTCTCCGATCAGATTGGCAACAGGCAGTACTGTGGTTGTTTATCATTTTGTGAACCTGTAGCTATAACACCTGCAAAGCCAATAGATGAGGTTTGTACTGTAATCTGTAATGTTTAGTAAATAACGTGGAATATTCCTATAATGACATCGTTTACAGTGACATTCTCACTAAAATGACATGATTTTCATTCTCCCTTAAACATAATGCCTGCATATTGACCTTTTTATAGTGACAATCTTACTGTAGTCACATACAATGCTCGGTCCCTTGAGATGTCACTATAACAAGATTCCACTATAACCAGCCAGGCATTATTTATACTGAAAAGGACCATTTTTAACGTGGCTTTGTATTGCTCGCTTTAGGAAGAAGAGACTGATAATGGTGCTGATAGTTTAAATCGAACGTTTAGTCTCGTTGGCAGTCCATCAACGCCTCACACTATCATGTATGCCCCTAAGGCTCTTGTAATAATCTCGCGCTTGCAGTACACTGAAGCATTTCGGGTAATTGTCTTATTTTCTTTATGTTTAAGGTCGATAGAGTATACACAATTATTTAAAAGGCATTTTGAAAATGAACTAATATTTTTGTTTTACAGCAATGCTTAGGAACTGTATACACTGTTCATTTTGAAAGAATGGATGTTGCGCTGGAAGTCCTCGTTGGAAATTTATTAGGCCATGTTTATGTGAGTTTAGAAGTAACACGTAATTACGGCTACTGGCGTCAACCATCTAAACTGATTAGCTCTTAATAGGAAAAAATGAATTTGCTTGCAGGTACCACCTTCAGGAGGACCTCAAGTTAGATTTAGTATTGGCGGTGGCGATAGGCAAGCTCTTCAGCCTCCTATGAACTCGTCTATACCTGTCACAAATACATGTGTTGCTCAGCTTTTTCAGCTGCTGGGTAAGTATTAATGTAAAAATTTCTTCTGAATCCCTACATGCATGCATAGTAGATATACCTTATGTATTTAATTCCATGAACCTGCTGGGGTAGTTTGAGGTTTACGATAGTCGTAATTGAAGGTAAGGTTCGTAGTTAAAAATGTAATAGCAGCCATTTGGTTTTTTCTTGAACGAATGTCTATGCACATTAATGAATGCTTTTGTAATTGCTTCAGCATTTTTAGCTGAAGCATACCGAAGTAAGACTTCGACGAATGCTCAGAAACTGTCAAAGAAACTATCAAATGTGCTGTAACATTTCGGGAAGGTTATTAAAAAACACCTTTCTTCGTGGCTGAGATTGACGTCATAATTAAAATTACATATACTTAAACGAGCTTTCAAAGACTTAGCATTAAACTAGTGAAGCGGAAACTCGAAAATTGGCCTGATCAAGTAGCTAATATTCATCAATGATACCTACCGTAAAACTTCCTATTATTTCCCCCTCTTATTAGTCCCCACCTCTTTCAACTCTCCAGTGAAAATAGATTGAATTGGAAATAACTCCCCACCTCCAATAAATCCCCGCATAAACACAATGTTAAGTTGCTCCATTGAATATTGCATCAAGTAATAACTCCCCCCTCTTATTTCTCCCCACCCTCCAATAACTTCCCGGTCTGAGGAGTTGCTCAACGAATAACTCCCCGGGGAGTAATTGGGAGTTTTACGGTATTTCTAGCCCTCGTTTACAGGATCAAAAACGTGTATAAAGTGGTAGAACATAAATACAACAGTTGTTTTTTTAACTTGATGTGTGGCTTAGATTAATTTTTCTAAAATCATATTTCATTTTCAGTAGCCAATTGTCATGTTTGGTTTTTTCAGGTATAAATAATACCCTTATACTATTTTGTGCCGTGATGACGGAGCATAAAATCATATTTCATTCCAAGAGTATAACAAGACTGAATGACGCTTGTCACGCCTTAAAATCTTTAATGTACCCGTTTGAGTTCAGCCACACGTATGTTCCCCACCTTCCAGCCTCTACGCTAGACGTTTGTGAATCTCCCACCCCGTTCATTTACGGTGTTCATTCTTCCCTTCGAAGCGAATGCAGCGGTCTAGTATGTTTTTAAATATTACTTCGCAATAATCAAATGTATACCTTAATGTTTTTTGACGCTCTTAAAATTTAATTGATGCGCAAATAATGTTTTTTGGACTTTTAGATAGATGTAATTATAGCTGATTTAGACGGAGGCTCTATTGTCGTTCCTGATGGAACATCTATTCCAACTTTGCCTGAATCTCTGTGGACGACTGTAAAAGATCAACTAGCAATGGTTCTACATCCTGAACTTAATTCTGCGGACTTTGCTTTCCCACCTCTTGCACTGAAACCATCTATACAATTCCAAGTAGACAAAGAAATTAGGGCGATATTTTTGAGGATGTTTGCTCTCCTTTTTCAAGGCTACCGCTCTTGCCTTGTAATTATTCGTATTCACCCAAAGCCGGTTATTAAACTGCATAAGGTATTCACACTACTGGACAACTTTTTCCATTTAGTTTCATGTTCGCCATCTTATTATCTGATGTATGTGTTTCAGGCTAAGTTTTTGTGTCAGCAAGGCCTTATTGGAGACGAGTTTGTAGTACGGTTGTTGGACTGTATGTTTTTTGGAGATTTCATGAAAGATAGAGGTTGTCCTTGGAGGCCATGTGATATCTGGGACGATGTGCACAAGGCACTTCCCGATCAGCTGAGAGCTGAGGCCAATGACTCGAAATTAGTCATGATAAATATCCAGGTAAGTTTGTTGCAATCCTAAAGTTATTTTTGATCAACCCGTCGTAGCAAATAAAATGCGCAGAAAATCGTGGCAGCGATGTTTTATTCTTGAAATAGAAGTATAAGAATTTGGAAGTGTTAACAGTCAGTCTGTTATGAGACGCAAACAACCTATACGGAATACATAAAATTGTTTTCTCTAAATCTCTTGTGTGTATTGTTGTGTGTCCTAGGAAATTGCCCAACAACTGGCATTGAATGAAAATCCCAACTCCCAGCCATATGTGCCTAAGATTATTAAACCACCTGAAGGAGCACATACACGAATTCATTCACCTGCCTTCCCTTCATTAAATGCTGCTTTAGTTGAGGAGATTATGCACGAGGAAATGTCTAAACAGAGATTACCAAGGTTTGTGTTTTACATCTTTTGGAAGTTTTTTTATTGATTTGTTGCAGTTGTTACGTTTAAAGTCTAATGGGTTTCAAAATTGGGTGCTTAGCTTCTCAAGTATACCAAAACACAACCAGCCTAGAATTGTTCCCACTGGTCCCAAACTAGCTGATATTTTTGAAAAGCGTACCCAGATGATGGACAACTCCGCACGTCGTTTAGAGGTAACTAGTAGTACAGTTGGAGTATTAATGTAACGTCATGAAGTGGTTGTAAGGGCCGAGACCGATTATCAACTAGATAAATAAATCAATGCAGTTGAAGCATAATTATCTACTACATTAGTAACTATAAGTTCCCATAGGCACTTTCAAAAACTTTCACTTTTGTATTATATGTATATGTATACATAATTTTAACACTAGAATTGTTTTCTTGCTGACTCAGTGTATTGATGATTCCCTTTATTATGATGTTCTCAGGTTTTACGTAATTGCATAAATTGCATTTTCGAAAACAAGATATCTGATGCTCGTAAAAGCATACATGCAGTTATTCGTTCTCTCAAAAGTCATGCGGCAAAGCTGGTTCTTTGTCAAGAATTAAGTCATCATGTAACGGGTAACAAAGCTATGCTAGAAGCTCAGCAATTCGACATGGTGGTTAAACTAATGCACTGCGCGCTTCAAGTAAGTTTGAAGGAACGTTTCCTCTATTGTAAGTTCGTCTGTACTATTCTTACTTTTGCCTGTGTATCGTGGTCTTACTTTCGAAATATTTATGTCACAGGATAATACAAAAATGGATGATTATGGTGTAGCTGCTGCAATGCTACCCCTAGCAACATCGTTCTGTCGTAAGTTGTGTACGGGAGTTATTCAGTTCGCGTATACGGCAATCCAGGTATTGGAAAAGTCATTATTATTTTAGTCTTTATTCATAGTGCATTCAAAAGATACGCATGTTAATAATCAATTAATTTTAGGATCATCCTGTTTGGGAGAATCAGCAATTCTGGGAGTCATCATTTTATTCAGATGCTCAAAAAGAAATTAAATCACTTTATTTACCTCGGATTGAAAGCTCTCTAAATTCTTTACATAATAATAACTACTCAATGATCTCGAACTCCGAGGTAAGTACTTACAAATCTTAGTCAAATCAGATTCAGCCTAAATAATGTTTTTTAAGGAACTTTTTATTTTAAAGTTAGTAGGTACATGTTTAACAATCGGATACTTATTGAAATCCACTAGCTTCTTCTGTTACAAAAACTCAATCTAGTTTTGAGTGTTTTAAATAAGATAGTTTTTCTGCATGCAATCCTGGTAGTCTGCTGCATTTGGGAAGTACAGTTTTTTGAATGTTATTCAGTTCACTGTGTTTATTATTAGTAACTAGTTGATAATTTCTCTATTCTAGAAAAAAAAGGAGCACAACTTAGCTTACAAGTTTAGCGAATTTACGGCACTAGAAATCGCTGCCGAGCAATTAAGACTGCCT
The DNA here is from genome assembly GCA_036851915.1 of Ptenothrix huangshanensis. NCBI lineage: Eukaryota > Metazoa > Arthropoda > Collembola > Symphypleona > Dicyrtomidae > Ptenothrix > Ptenothrix huangshanensis. Next base: position 3,614 of record JAAXYX010001449.1, on the reverse strand, counting down.
ACTGATCCCGGTAATTGAATATAATTATTAAGTAATTTTGAAAAACATAGTGCATTATTGAACACTTGTTACAATACATTTGTAGCTTGTTTGTGTAGGTGATTTTTTTTATTTCAGCAGTTTTAATAGAAAATGCTCAGTTTCCTAGATGTACATGTTTTAACAGCATGTATAAAATTTTCTAACTACATCTTTTGGTTCATTTGTGGTTTACAGACAATGTGAATGAATTGGCCAACCGTGAAGAATCAACTATCTATAGTCAAGCAATTCATTACGCGAATAGAATGGTTTACCTGCTGGTTCCTCTCGACATGCCATCCAAGCGTAGAAAGGAATCTAATTTTGTTGACGATGAAAGGATGAGCAACATGACAAGGTTTGTTTTATATTTGATTGTAAAAGGAACTTATTTGTTATCGTATAAAGGTATAGTTACAGATGTGCATTTAATTAAAAGTTTTGTAATTTGATCGTTGTCATTAGTGTTGCTGAAAGTGATAGCGTCGACGCTGCCTCTGCGATGCTTGAAGAAAAGGATCCAGTAACAGAGTGTAGAACGAACGTAATCCGTTTTGTTAACAAATTTGTGGATCATGTAAGATTTTCATAGCACTTAAAACTTTTTTATTTGCTCCAGAATAAATATGTAATACTAAATTTTAATAATAATAACTTTGAAGAAGCTGGTCGTGGAAAATAGCAGTTTTTGTAATTTTTTTCTTTTTCTTAATTCCACCCTTCCTGAAACCTCAACGGAAATTCGAACGCCGGAAAATAAATACTGTGTTATTTGTACTATTCTCTAGTTTCATCATTATTTATTAATTTATCGTCAAAATGCAAGGTGGAGTTAGAGTTAGAATTTTCGGCTGAAACTCAGATTAATCTAATAGTTCATTATTTGCAAACGAGATAGATGAATTCGAAGTATAGTTATGTAGTACTTACCGTCAAGAAATAAGCTTTTACGAGGGTAGAGGGCCAGATGTCAACAAAAAGTACCCTGTAACAACATTCTAATGTGAACAAATAAATTCTTCGTTTGAAAATTCCGAAGTTAATCCTGTCGATCCACTATGATCGCTGTATTGTATTGAAACTAATTGAAATGATTGTTTAGTATTTTCATAAAATGTTGGTCTGTAAATATGGGTTGATGCAATTCGATTATTGAATTCGAATGCTTTCGTAATATAATTACTAGGTGTGCAATGAGGGTGGCGTGACAAAATGTCATAAAGAAGCTTTGGAAGCGATGATACCTGGTGTTGTGGATATGCATTTGGAGACTCTTGAGGCTGTTCATCGAGAATCCAAAAGATTACCTAAAGTTCAAAAGGTTTGTAGCTTTACTTTAATAAATGAGCTCGACGTAAGTCGTGATTACAATTGTTAATGATATATCCTCTTCTTTTTTAGCCGAAGATACCTGTACCAGTTCTCTTACCTGGCGAGGAGTTAGTAATGGATAGTCTTCGAGTATATTTATTACCAGATGGACGAGAGGACTTAGCAGGAGTGGTTTCTGGTGGTCCTATACTTTTACCTTCAGAAGGAGCTATTTTTATTACAAATTATCGTCTAGTATTTAAAGGTGCTCCCTGTGATCCCTACGGTACGTTTAATCTTTCAATTAACATGATTACTAACTTATACTTTATTCTAATTTAAAAAAAGTAATTGTACCAGAACTACGTCGTGATCAACCTAATGGGATTGAAGTTCATTTAATGGTTGATTTTGAAAATTTTGCATTTTGTCGATTTGTAGCTTGTGAGCAGGTTGTTATTCGTTCCTTTCCTGTAACATCATTAACTAAAGAAAAGCGTATTACAGTGCAATATCTCGCTCATCTTGACCAAATATTACAAGAGGGAATTCAGCTTCGTTCGGCATCTTTCCAGGTAAACTACTGACTACCTACTACTCTCTGGTGTCTGCCACGTTTTCTATGTATTTCGTGGTTGTCAATGTATGGAGCGCTCATGAACATTTTGTATTGATTTTGCAGCTAATGAAATTGGCTTTTGACGAAGAGGTTCCAAGTGAAAGTATTGAACTCTATGTATTTCGTGGTTGTCAATGTATGGAGCGCTCATGAACATTTTGTATTGATTTTGCAGCTAATGAAATTGGCTTTTGACGAAGAGGTTCCAAGTGAAAGTATTGAATTATTCCGGAAGATGATAAACAAATTACGCCATCCTAGTAATATCTTTTCATATTTTGCATTTGCTGAGCAGACAATTTTACCTCCAGTCGCCCTTCAGGCCATGAAAGATAAAAATAGCACTCTGAAGTAAGTAGGTATTAATTAATACGAATATTATGTATGATTAAGGTGTGCGATTTTGCATTTAATTCATGACATTTTTTAGGGGGTTTTGCAAAGAAGACAATTATGATGACTGCTAAAAAGGTTGGCCTTAAACCAAAACAGTCAAACAAGCAGAAGTATGTTTTCAGAAATTGGGCACAGGGTAACGGTGGTACTTTGCCTGCAAGTACGAAGTATGTTACAAGTAATAATTCCAGCCCTACCAAGCAATTAAGTATCAGCCGAGACAATCCTGATGGTGATGCGGTATCTTGTAAGTAAAATTGTGTTTGTAATGGTATTTAAGCGCTAGAAAATATTGCTTTAATATGAATTCAATATGGTAACTAAACTGTACTAACGATTTTATTTCCAACCTTCTTGTTTCTTATTTTAAATTATCACTGGCTGTGATGTATTTACACACGTACTTCTTCCCATCCCTGCTCCGACTAACGAGGGAAGGACACCTGACTATTCTGTAGTATTAGACCGGGAACACGCTTTTTTGGGAAAAACTCAAAATGGCTTTCTTGTGGTCGTGTCATTCGATTTAAGGATTATTGTATATCTTTTGAGTACCAGTCATAATTGAAATTATCAATTACGTATTCACGTTGCATTTTTTGACCCCGTTTTGTAAGTGTTCCGTGAACTGGATGATTATTGGTGTATATATACCAATTACCTAAGCTAAAGAAAATTCTTTGTGCGTAGGTAGTTACCATCTGAAGATTATAGACAAAATTACAACGGGAAATTTCGATATTCGTACTTGTATTAGGTAAATCATTAAATTTTGATTTTGACTGAAGCTAAAATAGATGCATATATAATTACAACAAAAAATTTGATCAGTAATTCTGTTTATGCTTGTAAGCTTTTTGTGTTTTTGGACTGTTCAACAATAATTTTTTAAATACAACTGCAGAACATTAAAGCGGCCTTCCCTCGTGAGGTAGTTCAACTCCTATAAGTAGCGATTTACATGCACTTTCGCATTTAAGTGGTTTAAATTTGAAACTATATGCTTAATCTTTGTTTTACTAATCGAGTGTACTAATTTTTTCTAACCGTTTTGATTTTAGTGGGTTCAGTCGGATCTCTCTCGCAAGACGGTAAGTTGGATTTTAAGGGTTTACTGTAGAAAGTAGGGCTTAGTCTGTACGAAGTATTATACATATTTTTATTTCAAAGAGTTATGTACCTTGCTTACATATTTACGCCATATTTGCAGGCTACAAACCTGCAAATGGTAGCTACAATCCAACTGTATGTTTCGCTAGGATTAATT
>JAAXYX010001448.1:0-23010 GCA_036851915.1 Ptenothrix huangshanensis | reverse complement strand
ATAGGGCGTTTGTATATAATCAGCGTAAAATAAGCAGTTTTGTGTGACGGCCAATATGTTTGACGGCCAAAATGCTCGGCGGCCATTATGTCCGGTGGCTAATTCGTTCGGTGGCGAATACGTGCTGCGGTCAATATTCCGCGCTTCGACATTTTCTTTTTTTACGTTTATATTTTTTTTATTCGTTTACACATTGTCAATATTATAATCCACAAAAACCAGTACGACTTGCAATTTTTGAAAAGAAGCAAAAACTAGAACATTTTGCACTCTTTTAAAAGTCGTAACTAGAACTTGTTGTACATTTTGAAAAGTCGTAATTATTCGAAATTTTTGCGCTCTTTGAAAAGTCGTAATTAGAACGTTTTGCACTCTTTGAAAAGTTGTAATTAGAACTTTTTGCACTCTTTGAAAAGTGTCGTAATTATAACTTTTAATTTTGCACTCCTTGACAAATCGTAATTAGAACATTTTACAATTTTTTGAAAAACCACAACTAGCGCGTTTGTACTTTTTGAAAAGTTGTAATTAGAATGGCTCGCACTTTAGAAAAGTTCAATATCAATCATTTAGAGAATTCTAATGACTAATGCGGATACTATTTTCAAATTATGTCTTTGGGTCATTTAGTTTTTAGGCTTTTTTTATTCTGGTCACCTTGCTATTTCAGGCATTTGGATTTTGGCCATTTTGACCCGGCCCGTCACCAACGAGATATTTCTTTAGAATGGATTATGAATTTGATTTACTCACTCAACTTGTACATCTGGATTAAATACTTGATTTTCTAGTCTCAGAAGAAAAATCAGTTCAGGCCAACGTCGCGCAATAAATATTGCTTTATAGGTGAATCTGTGTTTAAGATAGAATAGATGTCAACTTAATTTCAACATTTTGATCTCGTAACTGGGGAAATGGTTATAAGGAATTGTAAGTTCACATTTGCCTGTGGTCATCTTCCCAATGCTAAAGAACTGAAAGTTAAAATTACATGCTCGTACAATAACTAATAAAATATCAGTGACTACTAAGAAAAATTTATATACAAATCAGGATCCCTTCGGAACTCGTCAGCTGCTCTTGCATTCGCAAGTAGAAACTGTCGATCACGCCAGTTGAAGACGCCAAGATTTGGATTGGACAGAAGAACTATTCCGAGTCCATTCACTAGCGACCACACACAGAATCCAGAGTACTAGTTCGAAAAGAATTACGAAATAATGACTTCAGTGATACATTTATTCACATTAAATATCTCAGAACATCACAGTAATTGAGAACCGTCATGTTACTAACACTAACTAAAATATCTGATGAAAACGACAATGCAATATTAGTTGTAGTGAAATTACCATCATTGACAGTGGATCCATGTGTGACTCAAAGTCGGACCTTATAGCAAGAACCATGTCATCATCAGCGATTCGTTCGACGGGGAAATCAAAGAATTGATTTTCGTCTGGGAAATCCATTGAATTTGACAGTTGCTGGACAAGTGTGTCAACTTGCTTCAAATCATTCTCGGAATACTCTTTCAGCCCCGACGCTAATTCCATTAAAGTTTCCATGAATGTCAACGATTCCTGCAGGCGCCTCCATGATTCCGCTAATTCAATGAATTTTGGCTGTGGAAATACGATACAGAGCAAATAAAATAAACACGGTTTACAAATATTGCGACTAATTAATTTAGTTAAACTAAAAACAAAAACAAAACATACTCCCATTTTTTGTCACAATTAATTATTGGTAGCACGCAGCGTAGCACTCTCGTGCTTAATGATCTTACTCCAATGCAATTACACGAAAGCAAACATCTTTTTTGCATAAGAATGTTATTAAATGACATAGTGAACAACATTAGGAGTATGACAATGGAATGGTGTTGTAAACAAATTATTTACACAACAGAAAACACTTTTGTAGGATTACATAGATCACGAAGGTTGGGACGGTGGAGTTGTCTTGAACAGTGGTCTTGAGTTCAGCCATGCATTTATTGAAGGCCATGGTACATGCTTCACAGGTTTCGTCCTCCAACGTAAGTTCGTCGGAAAGCTCCCTTAAAAATTAAAAATCAAGAAAAAATCTCAAAAAGATCAAAGGACGTCACTGATGTCAGTTTGAGAAAGTGGAGTCAAAATTCTGTTTAAATTAAATTCTACAGTGTTGTGTTGTATGTAGTTATGACATGAAAATTTGTTTGAATAAAAAGTCAAGTGAGGAACAGGGATCACGATAATTACTTGATGTACACGAGAATCTGGTGGACCATGACAAGACCCTGCCTGACCCAAAGCATGTCCTGTGAGATGTTCGCGCGTCCCACTTTCGTCGTTGCTACATTGGTCTCCTCCATGAAGTAAGGCTTGATGAGGGTCGTGTATCGGATCAGTCTCTCGATGTTCACTTCTCGCATCTCCGACAGCATCAATGCACATCGATAAATTCTATCCGGCAGCACAGCCAATACTTCCACCATCAAAAGGATCCAGATTTGTATAAATATTGAACATCACTGCCACTCAAGTTATTAAATATGTTCCGATCTTGCAAAGAAATGTAAGCGTGACGTGGTCGTGTATGGTATTATTATGAAATTAGAAGGAAACAAATGCAAATGTTATCATACCATCCTCAATGCCAAATCCGTGATTATTTGATGGTGGTCGTCCCGATAATGTTTCTGAGTCGTCGAGGCGGTAATTGTAAATTCGGATTCCTGCAGTAATTTTGATTAAGTTACGAATTTCAATTTCTCTGTTCTCCGGAGTGATGTTGCTCAGAAGTCCAATTTCTTCCATGGGAAACACGCTAGACAATGCGGCTAAAATTAATAACAACACGAACCGCAAAAAATTTTACAAGAGAATTATTAGACACCGACAGATTTAGAAAAAAGAAAGAGGACAAAGTAAATCTGACCAGACCTTCAGTTTCCTTTACCACAGCGGTATTGTTGGGTGTGCCCAAGTCAATCATTGTAATGATCACAATTATCAGCTTTCTGTAGTACAGTTCATACTGTCGTAATTGCTTCGGTGGAGATTCCCTCAGCTCTGACATGTAAACCTCCACTTGACGCTCCAGTTCTGAGCGGTGGGCTTGAATTAATTCAGCTTAAACATGGCCACAAACATTTTATTATCCTATCCACGCTTACGATTAAAAGCGTCGCCATAATGGCAAGATTGCTACGAAGGATATTAATGAATTAATTGTAATTTTAAAACCAAACCCTAACCCCATTTGTAATTATTCCCGGGAAGTTAATTGTACTAATTGAATGCAACTTTTGTGTTTTTGACGATGACCAAAAAAAGGTACACCTTTGGGGAAATGATTGCCTCGGTAGTGAAACTGCATTCGGATGATATTTCTTTGGATGGCCGTCATACCCGCAACTAATTCGACAGTGCAGCGCAGCAATCGATCCATCTCCATCTTAATTACAGGTTGCTTCAAGATAAACTTGTTTGTATGGTCCAACGCTATTAATTTCACCTAATTTAAATAATTAAACCGTAAAATTATTTCCAAACCATCATCAATCAGCCAGCGCAAAATTTTACAATAAATTACAACGCAACTGTTGAGTTTGTTATAACTATATATAGTGCAAATTGTGGGTTATAAGTTTCGTCTGTCATCTGTCGGCTCACGAAATATCGTAAATTTGGAAATAAAGTGCGGAGCATGGGCTGGTTTGAATCTGGCAGCAGCCACGTTAAAGCAGGTTACCAGCTATATATATTTTAACAGTAGTAGTGTGAGCCTGAGTCTAGCCCATTGTTGTGAACAGTCCATAGCCAGAAAACAGAGAATTTCATATGCTTTTATTTTTATCATATTAACAATAATCTTTGTTGATTTCAATTAATCCTTATCCCATCTAATTATTTATAATCGATACCTTGCAACAGAATTTAATAAACGTACATTGTCAACATTATTGATGTTATTCAGTCTCAGTTCATTCTCATTGATTCTGTGCATTATCTACAAATGCTCAAAATTTACCTCAAGACCGCTAATGACTAATGACTAATTATTAGCAAATTAGGACTATGTTTGTTGTACCAACCATCATAATGACAAATGACTCGCTTATCATGATGTCGTAACGGTCCGCCAAAGCTGTGGAAACGTCGTGGAGAAGAGTACGGAACACCTCGTGATGCTCGTCAGGCTGTAATTTTCTTAAACCCACACCCCCCAATCCAGCCATGTCACACAATTGAAGTGCAAAAACTGCTGCAATCTGTTGCTTATTGTTGGTTGCTTATAGTTATAAAATAAATTGATATACGCAAAAATTCCTGTAATAATGAATTATTTTATTATAATCACGCGTACACTATTTCACCACGAGTCACGGTACTGCACGGACGGATAGTTGACTTCTTGACTTGTATGTCACAGGTCACAGTCACAGGTCACTGGTCACTGATATTGATTCAGTTCCGGTCCGGTTCCGCTTCTGCTCTATTCAATTAGATGAGATTTGGCATTTTCATGTAATGCTTTTTGCTGAAAGATTGTTTTTGACATTATGTGACATTGTGTGCTACAATTTGTGATTATTTGTGAAGCAAAGACGAAACAGGAAGTCTGTATTGATTAAACTGGAAGAAACTATGACAGCGGGAGTGAATAAGGGAATATCGAAGATGCCGAAAGGTTTGAGCAGGGCAAGGTGAGACGAGATTTTGTGGAGCATTCACCATGTTAAGTTACTAAAATGTGCCAACAACTGTGGAGCGAAGCACGAACCACTTGAACTGTCTGTCAACAGTGCTAGTGCTGTACTTTTATAAAAGGAGTCCAAAACATATTACCTGTAATTTGTAATTACTAAACTGACTATTTAAATTAGGGTGGTGACTTCATTGGAATTCCGACATTATTTATTTAGTGTGGGCAGGGATTCATAACTAGGACTGCAAATAGAATGCCTTTGTACGAAGGTATCGGTTTGATCAACGAGAAGCATCCAGTTGTACTTGAAATCGGAACGGTTTATGCAAAGTGAGTCCGATTATATTTTGTTTGTTCTTATTTCCACTTTTTAATTTGCCTAACAGCGAAAAGAATTGCTTCATAATTAGAACTATAGATGATAGATGGATAAATATTTTCATTAGTGGAAATAGTTCAGATTACTCGTTTTAATGATAAATAAGTGAAAAGGATTGGGGTTGGAACAGAATTGACTACTAATCGTATTTATTTTGCTGTGTTTGATTTTCTAGAGCTGGATTTGCCGGAGAAACGTCTCCGAGATGCATTGTACCTGCCAGAATCCGAAACAAAAGTCATCCTGGCTCTTACATAATGTTAAAGGACTATAAGGATACTGCAGATTTGTATCAGATGCTAGTTGAATTCCTCCAGTTTTTATATTGCAAGTATGTTTCACACAGTACATTCAAAATGCTATTTTGTGAAAGAGTAATTTTTTAGTAGTCAGTAATTGCGTTTTATTTTGCTGTATTACAGGCATTTACTTGTCACGCCGAAAGACAGGAAAGTGGTGGTTGTAGAATCTATCTTTTCCAAAACTGAATTTCGAGAGACCTTAGCACGTGTTTTATTTTTCCACTACGAAGTTCTAAATGTGCTTTGGTTACCCAGTCAATTGGCTTCGGTGTGTGCTACTGGATGGGACACTGGACTTGTCGTTGATGTTGGTTATGAAGAGGCAACCGTCCTGCCGGTCTTCAAGGGCGTCACACTTCTCAGTGCAGTTCAGTCGCATGCTCTAGGATCACAGAAATTCGACCAAGTTCTCAAATCCAGTGTAGAGGAGCATTGCCTAAATCCACCGCCTGACCTGAGCAGTCTGTTGACACCACATGTTCTAGAGGACATTCGGGTGAGAACATGTTTCGTCAACAATCGGGCACGAACTCATGCGAAACCATTCCGTTTTGAGCTGGACGGAGAAAACTTCCTGCAACTGAATGGGATTGTGAGGGAAGCTCCGGCAGAAATTTGGTTTCAAAACAACGATTTAGATGGAGAGTCCCTCCCGCAGATGATTTTGCAAGCACTTTCTAAGGTTCACAATTTCTTTCTACAGATTTATTGTCCTATAATTTTAGCTCATTAGCGGAATCTATTTCGAAGATTTTTCGAGCTCTGCAACTTTATCGGCGGGAGTTAAAATTACACGTGATTTGACGATTTTAAGCAAATATTTGATTCTGTATTTGAATAATAAAATGAGATTAATTAAATTTGCAGTGTCCCATCGACACACGAAAAGCGCTGGCGAAATCCCTGGTTCTCACCGGTGGCACATTGATGTTACCCGGATTTAAGAAAAGGCTATTGGAAGACCTGACGCAACTCACTGTAGATACTAAAGGCCAGAACCAAATAGATCCCACTGAATATCGCATCTTCAATTTACCCACAAGTGAAAACAGTGCGGCTTGGTTAGGAGGTGCAATATATGGAGCTACGGAGGCAATGACTCTACGGGGATTATCCAAAGAATCCTTTCTCAAGTCGGGCGTTGTTCCAGATTGGTCCAACTTAATTTACAACAGTTTTAAAGGATTCACTTCTGGGCAAAACACTCCCGCTGGAAGTCCGTCCAAATCTCTTTAGATTTTTTTTCATAATAATATTAAATCCTACTCGTTAATTTCTATTATGTTAATTTGTTATGTATATCATCGTTGAAGAGGCAAACCATGCTATACGCAATTTTTCCCAAATGCAAACCAAGTTATATGCGCTAAACCTGAACTCAGTGAATATTCCGCGTTTATCTATTTACCCGTATTTAATAAGCTATTAATGATTAATTATTTATAATTAAACTCAATTAACTATTGACGACGAAGGGAAATCAAGAGTCGTAATAAATGCCAAGTATTAATCACTACTTTTGCATCGTTGGCCAATAAAGTCATGATTTTTGCATCCGGTTCCGAAAATTTGCAAGCCCTGGCTGCACTGCATGTAATTATCATTCAAAACTTTAATTCTTTGTTCGCGAGTATAACTATGGCTCTCAAATTGGGGCATCTAGTTCTAATAAACATCATCTTCTGCTAGAGCTATAGTAAATATCATTTTGACCTCTACTGCATTTTACCTTAGGATAAAGGTATTTTGCTGTCATTGTTTTATCGCTAAAGCCAGCCAAGAACCAATTAGTTTGAACAAGAGCCACCCAGAAGAAGGGAAAATTAAGGTTTCTTCAATTCGGTCACTCTAATAATTAATAAATTACATTGGTTACCCCCCAAGAAATGACCACTTACTGTGCTAACGCTGCTCAACAGTCACCGGACTAGGAAAGTCCCACAAATGGCGTCAGCCATCATGCGGATGGGTTAGTTTCCCAAGTTGACGAAAAATGCTGAAGATTGTCATTAGTTTAAGCACTTACTAGTCTAAGCTTATGACAATGAAATTGTGAGGGGGGGAGTGTAAAAACCAAGTGTCTCTTGGCGCCATGTCTGGCACTTCCCCTAGACGAGGAAAGAGTTCGTTGCCATAATCCAATGCTCTCGAACGTACACTCAAACCATTAATAGTAAAGTGCATAAAGGTAATATTGAAAGATAATACTCCTTTGTTCAGAAGCCTTGTCGCGATCTTAGCAACTACCAGCATTTATTTTAATAGTTAAATGTGTAGTTACGAATTAATGAGTTAATGAAGAATGATATTGTAGTGTGTAGATACTGCTGAAATGAGACATTGCGGAAAGTGCATTTGAGTTTGCGAGTGTACGCTGTGACGTGAAGGGTGCAGTGGCTGTTTGAAGCAACAGCCCAAGCAGCCAAAATACAAAATACAAAACACTAACTTTCGCCAGGAAATTCTTCTTCTAACATCCAACTTCTTTAATTCCATCTTACATCTTAGGCCAGGTCATTAGGTCATCCACAATCTCGTCAATCTCTTCTACTTTAGAATTAACAGTAATTTTACAACCGCACTACAACTGTCCATACGTAATTGCTTTCAAAGTATTATCATTATCTCTGCGTCTGAGTCGGAAAGTCACTGAAAAGTTCTGTAACATTAACATTAACTCAATTTTAAAATCTAATTGTCAATATTGTCATTATTTTCAAGATTCCCCCCTCCGCCAGTGCATGAGCCAATTTTTGTTATTCCAAGAAATTCACAAGTTGACCGATTCGGTGTGAATTTATTAATTTTTATTATTAATACTTCTAATTCAAATATCGTGGACATTCAACATTTAGCATTCAACAATTTCAGTTGTGTCTGTGTTTATATTCTTGCCCGTACAGTATTCATCCATCATCGTTGTTTGATTATAGGTTTTTAACTAGGTATGTAATTTGTAATTAATTTGGTTGTGCTCATCTTTTTTGATGACGATTACATTCACAATTCACTAGCCAACAAGTTGATATATTTTAAACTTAAACCTTTGGTCCTTCTAATCCCCACAGATATAGTAATAATAGTATTTATTTTCCAGGTCACAAAGTAGCCAGTGATATGTTTGAGAGTTAATAATGAATAATAGCCTAGCACTTTTAATTATTTTAAACCCTACTACCTACATTAAAGTAACAACTACATCAACTTCGAAATAATTCTATAATCTTTTTTGTTGTTTTTGTAAATAGATGAAAAATCCTCACTAAACAGTTAACTGTTCACTGAAGTCAAAGCCAAACAGGATCAAGAAGCCTAATGGAATGGTGTAGACTCGAAGAACATATTGTATTTAAGTCTCCAGTTTAGTTCCAGCGTGCGTTTGAAGCGTAGGGCTAAACGTGCACGGAGAGCAGAAGAAGCACCCAAGAAAGAGTATCAAATGCTTACACGATTACGAATGTTAGTAAAATCGAAGCGGAAATTAAAGTGAAAGAAGTTGCAGAAAGGGGAACATCAACTTTTCATTTCTGGAACAAGGAAATTGTGTATTCGCAGTAGTATTAAGATGAATATGGATGGGACAGACGTGATGCTTAGCCAAGGAGCTGCAGGATCGGGGGATACGACGGAAGTTCATTTGGATCACACACTCCTTCAAATTCCCGGCCTAACTGGGCCCGGAGGAAATTCCTCGACGATCACAGCAAATGCACTAACATTCACCGAAACTCAAAATGCCAACGAAATCATGGAGCAAATGAAGAAGATGCGAGACACTGAACGTTATTGCGATGTAACAATTCATGTTCAGGGCAAGAGTTTTAAGGCGCATCGAAACGTTCTTGCGTCATGTTCCCCGTACTTTTCCTCAATTTTCAAATCGCATCGTGTAACGACAGAAAGTCTGGCTGTGTCGTGCCAAACTCCCGAAATATTCCTCACCTTCCTCAACTACATGTACACAGGCAGTGTGACCATTGAAAAGGGAAATGTTGGCGAATTACTCAGACTGGCAAATCATTTTCTTATGGTTAAATTGAAGGGCTATTGCGGGGAGTATCTTGAACGATTTTTGGATGCTGAAAATTGCCTCAGTATGAAGGAAGTTGCGGAAAAGTTTTCAATGCCCAATTTAGTCAAGACTATTACGAATTTTGTACGAAATAATTTAGGAGAAGTTATAAATCATGAAGTCATGATGGAATTGAGTGCGAAGCAGATTGAAAATTTCGTTACTGAAAAGGTCACTTTAAATTTCTTTTAAATCTTTAATGCTTTTCATTTTAAACTTGAACTTAATTCCTGACTACTGTATTTGTTTCTAATACTATTGTGTTAACGTGTGCAATTAACATACTGAATTACATGTTGCAGGCCTGGGCCGTGCCTCATGATGCTGCAGTGAAATTCATGAGCCGCTGGGTATGTCATGATCTGGGAAGTCGAGAGAGAGATTTTAAACAACTGCTAACTAATACAGAGTGGAATTTAATGGACCCAAATATTATAGTGGACTTTATCGATCAAGAACCTCTGTTTGGATCTAGTGAGCGTTGCTTCTATTATGTACTTCATAGTTTAGCTGAGAAAGGGATTCAGGTGCAGAAGTATGAGCAGATGTACCAGGCACTTCAGCAACGATTTGGCCAGGTAACCGTTAACTTGAAGTTACAAATAAAAAGACACCAATTTTGTATAGGTTTCGGTTAATTAAAATTTAATTTTTTGCATATTATCCTAAGCTAAGGACAATTATTTTATATGTTCGTTTGTAATTGGTAGGAGCTGGATCAACCTTTAGGGTTCGGTGATAACTTACTTCAAATGGCTTTTAATTCTGCAATGGAAGGTTTGCAAGTTCCTGCTGATTCCACGATTTTGATGCCCGACGGGAGGGAAATGCGCATCTGGGTAATTTTATTTAATTTTTTATTGGAATATTTGGCAAGTGATGTAAATGCAGATTTAATTATGCTTTTCTCAATGTGGTTTACTGTGCTTTTTTGACAGGGTGGCAGATGGTTTGATAATGATTCGGGGGGCAAGTCTAAGGAGTCGAAACAAAAGCGTAAAGGTCAGTCAGTATATCATCAGTTGCGTCAATTGTGCCCAGAAAGTTTAGTCGGATGCGTTTGATATGATTATATTTCTATGCAATTACCTGCTGGATTTTTACTTGTGATTTGATGAAATGTGGTCTTTAATTAAATGTGTATGAATTGACATGGTGGGCAGGGCCACTGACGATAGAACAGAGGAGGAAGAAGTACTTGTCGCAGTTGCGAAGAAATCGCCAAATTAAGAGGTGGGTGGTTGTTCGTCGAGACAATCCAAAGCGGAGGCATGTTTTGAAGGACGAAGTGCTGGCCTCAAGTGGGGACGAGGAATGTGATCCAATTCAAACTCAAAATGGATATCGGTGTCATCTTTGTACGTTTTACTCCAAGAAGGTTTCCAAATTAGAACGGCATTTGGCTACGATTCATGCCCACGATGTCACTTATCGTTGTACAGAGTGTGGCTTCACGTGTAAATGGAACCGGGAATACTTCCTTCATATGAAGAGTCACTTCGAGGGACCGCCTTATAAATGTCAATCGTGTAAGTACAGCTTCCCTGTCCCACCGCAATTTTTCAATTCGTGATTAATTAATATTGCTATAATTATTATAAAATGATTACATGTTTATGGTTCTGGAATTTCGAGGAACAGTACGAAATAATTCTTTTATCATTGAGTAAAATTTTAACGTTTAAATGACCCATTATCGCGATTGAATTTACAGGTGAATATACGTGCCTTAAAATTGGCTCCCTTATGGCCCACAGAGTAACTCACATAGATTTGAAGCCTTTCCACTGCTCCGAATGTGATTATAAGTCTCGAAGCAAGGCCAATTTAGGTGTTCACATGAAGTCTCACAATAATGAAAAGCCTTTTAGATGTAGGTTGAGTAATCTTATTCTTTTAAGCATTAAGTTTTGACATCTATTGTTTATTAATTTATTATGATGTTAAATTCTATGAAGGCTTGTTATTTGCAATCACGGAAAAATAATCTAATTTATTTGAATTAGCTAATTCAGTGACAAGTAATAATTGTGGCCGTACCTTTGCCTCCCGAAATTCATTGGATCAGAAATTCGTGGGTCAAGGCCAGAACCCAGAAAAAACATATTCTTGCCAGCAATGCGCTTTCTCCACCAAGTATTTGAATCATTTTACCAATCACAAGAAGACCCATCATGGTGGTACGGGCAAAAAAGGTAGCAATCCCAGTACGTAATTATTTTGGTTTTTTATATTGTTTTTTTTATTTATACTGTTTACTTTTAATTTTACCTTATTCACATCTTTTTTATTTTGATTATTTTTTGATAGTATAGTTACAACAAATTGTTTGATCTGTACACTGTGTATTCCCCCAATACGAGGCGTGGAAAGTACAGATACATTTGGTTACCTTTTAATATTCAACATTTCACCTAATAACGGTAATTTAGAGTTTTGGATTGGTTTGATTTAAGGAGAACTGTACCGTTGTCAAGATTCCAGCTGCAAGTACACGACGAGTAAAAAATCCCAACTGGACTCTCATATGAGAAGCCATGCTGGAGTGCGACCTCACGTCTGCTCGATTTGTGGGCGACGTTTCCTTGAGAAATCTCATTTAGTGCGTCACGAAAGGATCCACTTTAACGAACGTCCCTTCAAATGTGAAGAATGTGATTATGCATCCACCCGCCGAGACAAGTTGAAGGAGCACAAAACACGACATCACGGTGTAAATGCCTCGGCGAAATCCCCGTACAAACCCAGACCTCACAAGAGCAATAAGCAAGCTTCTTTTGTGGGTTCCGGGGGAGATCAGACACTTGTGTACGCCAAGAAATCAACTGTTCAACAACAGCAGTCGACGTCACAACAGTCGGCTTCTGCTTCTGCTTCCGCTGTCGCAGCAGTTCAACAACAACATCAAGAACAACAACAGCAGCAACAACAACAGCAACAACACCAACAGCAAGGAACTGCCGTTGCAACAGCAGTTGCCAATGCAAGTGGGGAGTTGGAATTTATTATTCCCCATGCTCACATTACAACCAGTGAAGGCGGCGGCACAACCACTTATGCTCAGATTTCTCAAGCAGGCACCCTCGATCTTCATCAGATGGCAAATGCAGCTGGTATTGTACAGCTGAGGCCTTATCAAGCGGTGAGTTTGAAAGAAAATTGAACATTTGGTAACAATCCACGATGTCAGATTTGCGAGCAGAATAATTGTTTGCAATCAATGCTGAGTATATAGTTAATGGCTTGTTGATTTTTCTAAAGGGTAAACCCGAACTGCAAGTGGCGCACACGTTGGCATCTATCCCTACTCTTTCATCGGACTTGAGTAGGATTGGTGTCAAGTTGGAAGATCTTCAGGCCCAAGGAATCATAGGAATTCAGCAAGCTGGTGGAACGACCAGAGCAATTAAACTCGAGGAACTCACTGGAGCAGTTTCAGCTCAAACTGTTAGTAATTTATTTGTCATTGATAATCAAGAAAATCCAGATAGGTTACTGGTTGTGTTGTAACTTTTTTTGGGATACTATTTCCAGGGACTGGTAACAGGGACCCGTGTTCACCATCATGGACAACCGGCTACAATGGTGATTGATGCAGCTCAGTTACAACAAATCGCTCAGGCTGCCGCTGCGGCTGGAAATGCAGGTCCCATCCCTATCACCATTGCCTCTGCTTCAAACAGTAACCAGTCCACTAATCAGGGCAATCAGTCCAATGAGTACTCTGGACTGCAAACGCTTCTCTATTAAATATATTTCATTAAAAATATAATTGTAAAGTAAATTGCTACTATTTTTAGATTACAAAAAAGTACAGTATAGTACTGCGATACCTACCAAAGGTACTAATTTTCATACCAATAGAGCTACGTTGTAATGTATATTGTATTTTTATACATAGTACGTTATGGATGATTACCAAACGTGAATACAGGATCAAGTTATCCAATTAATTAGCAATTACTAAGCGTTGACACAAATATGCTTTCTTTTTTATTAACTTACAATGCCAACAATAGCATTGACATTTTAGTTGTTATATATTGCAGTAGGTTAACAACAAACCTAGATTATTATTATGAACCTAAGTAATATTATTTATGTATGTTTAAGTGAATTTATAACCAAATTACACATTACACATTATTTAATTATTATTGTTGTTATTTAGCATGTTCATACCAAATTAGTTGCAGTAGAATTATTGTTAGTTGTACGTGCAATATGTAATCTTTCCTTGTTTTGACAGTAATTGGCCTTTGTCTTTGTGATTTTGTAATGTGAGTCCGGTTGTCGATTCTGAGCAGGTGTTTATTCACAAAACCCTGGGCCGGTTTTGGATTCAGAGGGAACATTTTACGTGTGCAGTACATTTTAAATTATTTTTTAGCATTTTTACGAATATATGTTCGATAATTGTAACGAGATGTGAATTTCATTTGAGGTATTTAAGTTATGATTAGACATAATCAACATGGCAGTGGTGTATCATGCAATAAATCCATTATAATTATATCATTTCAAGAACCTTGTAATTATTTCAAAAGCAAGAGTTTTTTTTCTCGTGTATTTGAATAGGTTAGTCCACTTTTCCAACTTTACAGGAATCGGTATTTTTAATTAACTTGAAAATTAGACGTAATTAAATCAAATTGATAATTGGTATAATAAGCTTATATATCTACCTACGTTATAAAGTACTTCTTGCCAATTAATCTGACTTCCGTAGTTATGTAGGTAGATACTTTGAAAATTATTTACACGCGATGAAAATGTTTAATAGTTTTTGTTACGTAACATAAATTCTCCATCCAAACTTCCCAAGTTGTATGTTTATTACCTAGCTTGGTACATACATACATATATTTCGCAATATTTATCTCAACGTGCCCCAAAATGGGGTTGGCGTTCTTTGGAACCAGCCTATTCATTTGTTCAACAACAACAGCGGCGTTTTTATAATGTTGCTTGGAACTTTCATCCTGTTTAAGCTTAGCATTGTGATTGGTTTCCTTAATAAAGGGCAGACGTCGAAAATGCCGAGGGAGTTTTTTCATATGAATAGCATAGTTCGTATTTTTGTGCGCACAAAGACTTCAAAAGTACGACCATTTAGTTATATCTATAAGCACTATTTTGTAGAGAATTTAATTCTGATTCTAAGCCGCCTGAGGTCAGAATATTTGCATGAAGATACTTGACCTCAATGACCTGTCAAACAAATTAACTCATATAATACATATTGGAAAAAGCAACCACACAAAAATGGGAGAAATAGCATTACTTTTTAAAAATAATGCAGGAATAATTTCAAAGTGACCTAGACCTAGGCTCAAAATTATATGTAGATTTCGAATTTGAACTTGTTTGAACGAAAAAAGCCGCCGTTTTGGCGGGAATACGCGCCGAATTTTTTTTATTTTTTCCGTTAGTTTTATATGGTTACCAATAGCAAACAATTTTCGACGTCTGCCCTTAAATAACAATTTATTACTAAGCATTATTATTTATTAAATGTACTATTAGAATGAATTACCAAACTATTTTAGCTCTAAAAAGGAATTCAAAGATATGTATTATGGTTATCCAAATTCAATTCACAGGTCGTTTATGACTTGAAAGAATTACAATGAACCAAAATCAAGCAACAAGAAATTAACATAACTGTAGTGTTTTCAGTTTCTGTCCCCAATCATCAAGCACATTACAGCTCGTTTTGCTGCACACAAAATTACACGGCGCACAAAAATAAAAAAAAAGTAAATGGTAAACAAAAATCACAGTAAAAGATCGACAGTAACAGATAAAAACAGACTTGGGCAGATCGCTATCGCTGGCTTTTATTGGCGATAGAGTTGATGGCTTTGACATTGTTTCGGATCCTTTGGTCCAACAAAATGGAAGACCGGATGATCATTCAATTTTACTTTTCTTTTTCCTTCCGGGATGCCACTGATTGGCTCTTCATGTTACCCACATCCACTTTGCTTCCCAGTGCCAGGGTGGCCTCCAAATCTTTAACTTGTTGATCTTGTTGCTTGCTTTGTTGGGAAGCAACCGAAATAGCACTAGTAGCAGTGATGGCCTTGCCCTTGACCTCAGTATCGAGATGTATCTCATGGTCATTGTGATCCTCCGCGTTTGCTTGGATGAAATCCTTCCTCAACTTTAGCATTCTCAGAACCAGAAAACCGTCGTACAGTTTGAAGAAAAGAACTATAAAGATGTAAATCTTTCTGGTCCCGTGATTAACAAAATAATAAATGCCTCCGGCGTAGGTAGCCAGCAAGATTAAGACTTGTAGAATGCACCAAATGGAAAGAATCACTGCAGATGTCTGTATACAATAGAGATTCAATGAGGCTTTTTTGATTTTGAGGATTGATGAGGATATTGATAACACGAATAATTATCTTTGTTCTAGTTTGTGTTCGATTAATTACAATTCACAGAATAAATAAATGCAGATGAGTTTATATGCTCAATATGTTGTTAATTGATAACTACGAACTATGTACCTCTATACCGACGAGTACATAGCTAAAAAATAATAGTAATTGGGTACCCATCATCAATAATGATTGATGTGTTGATTGGTTTATAAATTATAGCTATAGTCATTGCTAGTGTATCTATACCGTGCCAAAACCAAGTTGTAGAATTAAGGCATTGACGATTTCCAGTCCTGAGCCACCAATTATAATATAACATCCTTTCAGTGCTTCAGGTGCATCCCTTGCACCACTTGTACCATTAGATGCATTTATGGGACCTGTAAATTTGATTACAATTACAGTCCACGACGGAGCTTTTATCATTGTTATTTACCTTTCCTCACCATTCATTTACACACGTATGGTAAGCCGCGGTATTTATTGGAATTGATTTCTAATTATATTGCGACTCAAAGGAAGAACTTACTTAAGTTGCCATGAAGCCATGGCATGTAGATGCAGACGTACGAAAGGAAAGCCATCTGGAGTAAATTACTAGTCTACATTTTTAAGGACGATAATGAAAACCAATTCCATGAGCAAAAGAATATCTTTGATACAATTACATTAAAGAATCACACAAACAGCTCGATTAATACTCGTCTACCGTTAGTTCTAGTTCACAGTCTCTACTAAATCTAATAATGATTCATTTCTTGTAAACAAATAGTGCAGCGAGTAACAATCGCAATGGCTGCTTACAACTAGGAAGAAAAAGTACTGGAGACATCCATTTCCACGTCTGCAACAATCGCCCAACATTGTTCTCCACTCCTACCGTCTTTATCTTGTCTAAGTACCTACTTGCTTTATGAGGATGGATTCTTTGTTTTCGTCATTTGTCATACCCTCACATTTATTATTCCACATTCGGAATTCCAATTAGTACAGTTCACCAGTTTTCATCGATCGGTTTCAAATTATAATATTATCCCATATCTCAGAGAGAGAGAACAAAATTTATTCAAAAAAATAAATTCACTGACACAAATCCGTGTTTGCCCTTAAGAACACAGTATACTAGTCTATAGTGTGTTATAATCAATTAATTGGTTTATACGTTTTATACACTTTAGTAAGGAAAAACGCTAATTTGTTGTTTGCTTATTCAGTAAATATGCATACTTGTATCGCTGAGTAATTCATTACATTTTTAAATTGAAATTGGAATTGACCTGCGACGTTTTTCATGCAGGCGTTGTTTGTTTGTGGTATTTAGCAAAGGTCAGGTTATCCAATCTGCGTCTCCAGCTTCCACCCGATCCGATTCCTTTGTAAAAATGTTTTCCTTTGTGTCAAAATTAATTCATTGTTTTGATTAAAACATGGGCTTAGCTAAAAAGTATGTAGTAGTTATGACAAAAAACTGCATGAATATCGAATCCACAAATCTTCGACAGCCTTGTGAAATAGCTCCTACTCCGACAATATTTTGACATTCATTGGAGTAATTACTGCTACTTATTCTGATTAGAGTACCGTTTGAATTATAGCACCGCCAAAAATTGCTTACCTACAGTTTTCATATTTGGAAAACCATTAATCGTAAGATGATTGAGGCACTAGAGAATAGGAAGGCCATATGTTTTTGACACTTTCCTTGTACATAGTCGCGTACTCCTGCAGGTACTGCGCAATGAAACTGCTGTCAGTTAGACTGACAGTTGGCTCCTCTACTCATGACGCTGAAGTTCCTTTAGGTACTAACTAAAAGTTTTGAGGCACTCGGACTCCTTTCATCTTTCTTACATGAATGTACAACATTTGGGATGGGAATATTTATTGTAGGGTGAAAAACATTTACTTTTACAATATCGACATCACTGTCAACATTTTCCCAAAAGGATTAACGGGAGCAACACGGTGCTCCTGCGCTCTGCAAATACAAAATCAGGGTTTACAGTTAGGTATTGCGTCGTACACCAGAAACCAAAGATTGCAGATTTGCAGGGATGTAGCCATCTATTCACCAAAATACTACCTTGGAAGGAGAACCGTGGGATTAAAACAAAAGTTGTTATGGATTCTCAATAAGGATTTCCTCCGTCCATGATCAGTTTATCTTGAGACTCCTTCCTTTAACAATTAACACAACTTTTGCGTACATATATGAGAGCAACGTGCGACTCCCAAAGATCGCCAAAGTACTCCCAAATGCATCCTTGAGCAAGGATACGCGTTCTTATTTCTGCTGCAGAAACCTAAGGCCCTCTTCTAGTGCTTCTATATGCACACGCAAATGCTGCGATCCCAAATCCCAAGCACTCCCAAACCTTGTTGTGGCATTGGCGATCATTCATAAGAAGAGGGATCGCATCCTCCCGAAGATTGCCACATGCATTAACTTACAAGGATCAAAAGAAAGGATTCAAACAAAACCAACAACAATGGGAGTCTCTAAATCGCGATCCTCACATGCCATTTCTTCCTCACCTTCTCTGCACGTATAATTTTTTTTTCCGATCTTCCGCAAACTTAAAATCAACTAGATCTGTAGCAATTATTCTTTGCACATTTTACTCCAAAAATTCTGCAAAAGCCGTGTATTTGCAAATGGCAACTAGTAATGGAAATGAAGCAATCGAGGTTCACAGCATTAGTTTTAGTTTTGAATTTAAAAAGCAGGAAATGCTCCAAGGCATTACGAATGTCATCACCAACGGCGAGGAACTGTGGCATTTGTTGCAAGCTGATCAAGAAACTTGCAACAAGCTTGTCATCCAGGTATTTTGATTTATAGTTACTCGACGCTCAATTTACAAGTTAACGTGATGTAATTCTGTGTAACCAGTTGGAACCCAAAGATAAGCTTGTTCATTCAATTTATGTGTTCCAGCAAGTGTTAGTGTCAAATCGGTACTCGGATTTTCACGACATTTGGAAGCACATGGATGTTTGTCCACAAAATCCGAATTTCAGCAAGTTGCTCGAAATCAATGAGCACATGAACTACATCAACGACGTTCTTACGGACTTTGAGAACAACACCCACGCAACGAACAAAACTCTGCAGGTGAGCTTTTAATAAATATAGTTCCAAGTTTTGTAATAGAGCCGTGCAAACATTGGCCCCTAAGCCTTGTAGGTAGGAATAAATTAGGCCAATCGGCAGTGTGCATCGCTTTAGAAACTAAACATAGGCTATGCAGTTGGCTTCTCTTTCATAAATTCAGGTAAAGAGGCTAGGCTTCCATTTCAAATACAAAGAAATAGGGTAAGCAATTGGCTCCCCTTTTATAAGGTAAGGAGCCAAGGCTTCCAATTCAAATACAAAGAAATAGGCTAGGTAAGGTAGGCGGTTTTAATAATGAAGAGGCAGGCTCGTTCACAATACACTCATTTCATACGAATAAATATTGTTGGATTCAATTGACAATAGGCAACCACAATATTTAACTAATTATACTCCTGCAATAACTTTCGAATTAAAACGAAATACGTGTCCATAACGACTGAAAAGGCTTGTAATGTTCAGCAGCTATCCATAGCAATAGTACATTACACTACTTTTGTGGCCTAGAGACTTAAAAAGATCATCATAAACGGCAAAAACAAGAAAGGTTTTAAAAGACTAGAGGTGGCAAAAATAGGATATGGGTATGCACTCATGAAGGTATGAAATAGGCTCAAGCACTATATCTTGACTGGAACGTGGGCTGGGCAAAAGGCCCGCAATCACAATATTCACTAAAAAAAATAGGCTAAGCAATAATACGTAGGCAGAATCTTATGCCCGCCATTGGAACCGTTGGTAATCGCAATAGTCGGATCGATAATAATTTGATTTTTTTGGTTTGTTGCAGGAGCTGAGGGACGCTTTTATGGTACGGAACTGTGAGTTGAACTCTGTTTTGAGGAGATGCGTGACATCCAGTGAAATGGAACAACTCGAGAATTTGCGCATTCCAGACTTCTCCGGGTGAGGCTCCATCTCATCTCGGTTGTCTGTCAGCTGCCGTTTTCTGCTCTGCTAACCAATTATAGCTTAGCAGAATTCGGAAGTAATCAGCGCCAAATTTAGTTAATCATTACTTATAAATAAGGCAACCGGCAACCCAAATTATGCGTCTTTTTAAGTTCGAATTATGCGTTTTTGACGTTTTTTTGCGAGGATTATGCATTTTCAAAACTGTTATTAATGCACAAGTTGTGTTTTCTCGTAGGATCTTATATTATAGTTGCTGAAGTTTTTCACAGCAAATTCTGCATAATAAGCATAATACGATATCCGCTTGTTATTGGTGTAATATGTGTGCATCGTTAATTAGTTATACTATTTACTATTATACAAATAATAATTATTAATAATTAATAGATGTAACTAAGCACTGCATCGCATCATTTCCAATTGGGAGCTAGTTGCGTTCTGGTCTACTATAACTTCAAAGGCAAATTACAATGCCTTTTTGTTTTATACCGACACTGACCGACAGCATTTAAAAACGCATGATCACGAAAATACAAATTTTATAGTCAGCGCCTTTTACATCGGGTGTACTAAAGGAATTGGGATTTTTCATAAATTAAACGTAAACAACATTTAGTGTGCATTGGTAACCTATTTTTGTTTACGAAACGAGGGAGAAAAAGCTTCAGTCTCTGTCATTCAATAGTATTTAATTTATTACTGATTAATATTCGAAAGTACCTGTTTGCTATTTGTTGAAGAAAAATGGTGCAGCAGAAAAAAGCAGTGCAGAATATGTATACCGTAAAACTTCTAATATAGATAGCCTGCCTCCTTTTATAGCCGGGTCAAATCCTATGCTTAAGCATTACGATGACCTGGGAGAAAAGTAAATATTTACAATGATAGCCCGGGCTATAATTAGAAGTTTTACGGTAATATATATGCACTTGTTAATGACTGATAATAATATCAGTAAAGTACATTCGAAGTCAGAAACAGCACTCATGACAATATTTTTTTTTGAATTTTTTTTTGAAAAGTCCGACAGTAATTTTAACATTACAAAAATGTTGAAGTGCAACGAGTTTACAGCGGCTGGGGTATACGTCTAATATTGTCAATCATTTCGTTTTATAATTATTTACAATTTGCTGTTTAACTTCTGCCATATTTGATTTAGCTAATTGTATTATTTTCACCTCATAGCCTGAAAGGAAATCATCCAGTACCAATATGAAAGCCTGAACGTGGTCATAAATCATAAATAAGAATAAATTATGATACTAATATAATACTATGTTATTCAAATATTTAATGTACCCATATGCTAGGAATAAAATTTTACATATTTTTTGTACGAGTGAAAAATAAACAGGGATTTTCTTCTCTGTGCATAAATCCTTGCATTTGTTAACTACAGTTCAATTTGAAAAGGTTATCAAAAGGCATAATTCAATACCTTCGATTTTGGCAAAGAGGTGAAGTTACTGAGAAGTTCAGTGAGAATCCTTGCAGACACTGGCAACCGCAACATCCAACATCACAATAATTGACGTTTGGAGAATACAGCGATTCATCTCTTTAAATTGAATGTGCGTCCCAATTATATGCTACCTTTGCAAATTAATAATATATTAATAATTACCTGGTAATTTAGAATAGAAACCGATTCGTATTGCGATGTGAGGGAAATGAGCCGAGAATGGGATGACTTCGATTTTAATACCAAATTGGACGTGTGCTTTGAAGGCCTCAGGAGCTTAAGTGTGATAAAAAACACGAAAACAGGAGCCAAAAGGTAAGCCCACAACAGCTGATCCCTTCCATTATGTCTGATCGCTAAATGCTATAAGGAATGACCGTTGTAGGAAAAACTGAGGAATTCGCTGGTTTCGTGTGCGTCAATTAAACGCATCGATTACCGAAATGGAATCTTAATTTCATAGTAAAAATTCTTTTATTGAAGTTCAAGGATGAACTAACCATCGAGGCGTTTTTCTGAAGTAGATTTGTCAAATTAATAATATATTTATAATCGCATTTGTTTGTATTTACTTTCTAGGACTTTGGAAGTCGAAATGCTTCAAGAAAACATTGAGCCTTTGAGTACTTGATAAGATATCAACTGATGTACACATAATGCGTCATTCTAGTTATAATAAATTGATTTTATTATTCGACGGAGAAACTGCAGTTCTAGAATTACGATTTAAATTTTGAAGTGCTAGTCATATATCGCTTTGTATATATTATTAATTACCTATATGTATTTTGAAAAAAAAATATTCTGGGGCCTAACGCCAACGCCTTTATATGAGTTTTTCGTATTTACGTTTTAAGGAAAAGATTGTTGTTGTATTTGTTATACAAATTAATGTTGTTAAAAAGGTTTTTGTTAAATAGTTTTAAAAATATAAACGAATTCATACCCTTTGAATTTCATTTATTTTATTTTAAGTCACATTTAAACGTTCATCCATTTTATGGTTAGCTCTCTGTGAACTTTAATTTAACGGTTGAATCGGTAAAGAAGGCTTTACTGGTCGTTCTTGTGAATGAACTATCTAAGTATATGCGCTGTTTGTCCCTGATTGATATTGGCAATTACTTCATTAATCTGTTTACGAAAGCATGCATGTTTGTGGTTGCTTCTTGTTAAACCATAAACCCAACCATTCATCAGTGCTTGGCGATAGAAAGTTATCTTTGGTATGGCAATTAGAAGTGGATAAGAAGGTTCAAGGGTATCATTATCCTCTGCAGTGGACATGGATACAGATTCGTTGAGATGCTTCTTTAATCATTTCTGTTTTTTATATATTGAACCAATGTCATTAAATCTAGATGCATAGATATTAAATGTTATGACATGCAATGACATTTTTACACTCGGATGTTTTAATGTCAGAAAGTCGATTGCCCGTTGATTTTTTCATGCGTTATCAGTATCTTGTCATTGAATAATTTTTTCAGTTTTATTTCTACTTCAGATTTCTCAGACAAGCGTAGGCTGCTTTTACCATTGCATTTGATTCATCCAAAACTGCAGTGTCAACGTCAACAAGTCGTACTCTTGCTGCCTTCCCTTTCACATTCACAATGACTTCAACAGGTTTTCTTTTTACAATATTATTAATTAATTATTATATCCGGAT
>JAAXYX010001447.1:0-23017 GCA_036851915.1 Ptenothrix huangshanensis | reverse complement strand
AGTCGGACCATAAAGTATGGTCTGGTCTGGTCTGGTCCGGCAAACAATGGTCTGGTCCTAAATCCTCGGACCAGACCGGACCATAATTTTATGGTCAGACCATGCCGACCACTAATTATGCACTATTATGCAACGTAATTTTGCTATTATGTAGGTGCTTTGTGAGGGAATTTTTAGGACTTGCAGTTAATTCACTTTTTTTCTTCCTGCAAGTTGTGGGCTTCGAAAAATTTCAAAAAAGAAAATAAAAACTTGCGTAAGGTTTAGTATCTCATACAATTACCTAACCGCGGCTGAGAACCTGAGTTACGTACCCTAATGGGAAGTAAAACCTAACCTAACCTTACACAGTACGCAATGTTGCCAAGTTGTGCGGGCGGTGTTGCCATGTTGTGTGGGAGTGTGTGTGAGTGAGATACTGAACCTTGGCCAAAAAATTTTTGATGTGGGCGGAGAGCACCTAATCCAACCATAATTTTATCTAAATAAAGAACTATAACTACAAGAGAAACTTCATATTTAACATATTTAATTTTCACAAGTGTTGATAAGGTGTACACCAAAGATATTTCCGCGGTCGCTACTGTATTAATGGATTCCTTTAAGGGAAGGAAAAAGCCACAGCGAAGTGAAGGTGTGACAAATGACAAGAGGCATAATATTGTCAAACCTTCACTTCCCTCAAACATTCCAAATCTCAAATGTGAAATTCTCAATCTGAAGGTCTGGGATGATGACGATACAAAATATCGAGTAAACGTCTTAAATTTCACACTGTACAACACGATTATTTTTTTTCACCGCATCGGGCAGCGGGTTTGGCGGGGGAAGGCATTTTGAGTCTGTAAAGACTCTCACGGTAGTGACGGTAGCAATTATTGACGTATCTAGATGAAACTTTGCACACAGGTTTGACAGGTTACTTATAGTGATAAGCCATGCTCATCCTGCTGCTGTAAAATAGAGATGTATTGTGAAAAAAGAGTAAATAAGGATGAGTGAAATGAGTAAAGTGAGTAAAGATAAGAATGTTTTTTAAACATTGGGTACAGGCATGCATTTATTGATTTCTCATTAAAGTTGGCTACACTCAATTGATTTATTTATTTGGGAATAATTGTATGAAGATATTAATTTATTTTTATGTATACGATTCAACCATCATACAGTCAAACTGTTCATGTAAAAGTTTGTAAAAATGTAAGTAGATAAAACTCACGGTCGTCTTGCTCATATTTGATTTCATACTTTTTTGTCCTAGGTACACTAACTCTAACAGTTTCTTATTAGTCCTATAAACTAATTGAATATTGTAACATTATAATGAAAATGACACTAGAGCCACTATAGACTAAGTCTATAAATTAGCTAAATATATTACATCTAAAGTCTATATGTATATGCATGTGTATATCAGCATCAGCATTGTTTGATATTAATACTGAAACCTCATGTATTTCTTGTTGTATGTAAGTATATATGCAAAAATTCTTAGTGATATAATCATACTTTCTCAAGTAATTGTCTTAATAATTATTGCAATTCTTGAAAAATAAAATTATAATAAGTTAAGTAATCATCAATCAAGTCCAGTCATACAGTCAACACAACAAAACAGAACTAAAAGAGAAGTGTCAGAAGCACTTCGCACAATTTCTTCGTTTCCTCGTCACGTAACTTAATTATTTGCTTACTTACTTACTTGCTTGCTTACTAACTTACACAATGACATGACACAAACATTTACTCGTACGAACATGCACACGGACAGCAGGCACTAACTAAACACAAAAAAATGCATATTTTCATTTTACGTTCTTCAAAGTCATTATCTAATCCACGTACACTTAAACACAATGACAACTTTGACAACATAAAAATCGCAATTTTACAAATTATTATTAATTATTACAAATACATAATTTACAATCACTTAGTTTTCCCAAAACAATGTCCGATACAAGTTTAGACTTTCTAGGCGTTAATAACATGGATTATCTTCCGCATAAACATTTTTCCTTTGGTTCTAAATTTTGATTTTTGAATTCGTCTAAATGATTGGGAATTTGAAAGGTGATTCGACCATTTGAAAAGAACAACAATAATAATGTATAAAATCTTTGATATAATTAATTATAATAAAATTGAGGAGACAAATTCAAATTCAAATTTAAGTATTTTTCAACTCGTTGAGCAATGTAACTTACAATAATATGGTTACTTTGTATTATTGACCTGTCGTAGAAAATACACCATAAAAAACAGAGGTAAAATAAATAAATAATAATACATAATAGTACACGATAATTAATCCCCCCAAAAAAGTAACTTGTTAGAACATACATTGATGAATATGTCCTTGAATGGTTTAAGGTTAAGATTAAGATTAAGTGGCTAGCTAGGTTTAGGTAGGTAGGTAGGTATATAGGTAAGTATTACTAGTGATAACATAACGTAGTTCAGCATGACGGCCTCATCAGCTCATCATCCAATCTACATAAAACAGCTCCAATGTCTAATTCAGTAATAACTGCGGCATATAAATTTCAATTTAGAGATTTGACATAAATCTACGACAATAAGCAATTCATGTTTACAATAATTATTACAACAGGTTTTGAAAATTCTAGAAATCTAGAAACTAGAAATAAATAATTAACAGAACAGGTGCATGTAAACCCCACATGAATCATATATTTTTTATGTAATTATGAGTATATACCTAATTGAATTTGTAGCAAAAGTAAAAATACTTGTAAATGTAAAACAAATTATAATAATAGTTACTATTATTATTATTTTGAACAAATAAAAACATTATAAACAAACAAACAAAAATTGCACAATGGTTTAATTTGGCCGAGAAGAATAAAATACTAGCTAAATGTATATTCTGTAATACATAAAATAAGCATAAGATTCTAACTAACTATATTTAAACTACTTCTGATTGTTTCTTACACGTTAACTTAGGTACATTTAACTACAGCGCTACAGCTTCAGTAAGGCTATAACTTTAGTAATAGCAATTATTATGTTTCTTCTGTTCTTTCAACTCATTTTTCTAATCGTCTTCATACGTCTTTGTCTTCCCAAATATATGCTGATGATTGCGTTGTATATATAGTTTCCTGGTTTCTGCTTTCCCGTCTTTCAATTCCCAAATTCAATTCCATTCCATTCGATAATGAGAAGAACAGGCAGATGATTTATAAATTAGATGAAAGGAAATGAGGAGAGTTTCATTCATAGTTTTCGTTTTCGATTTGCATTGCTTCATTAAAGTCGTCTTTTCGTTTGTTAGCTTTTTTTTTCTTGGAATTTAAAACTTTTTTTTATTGAGCATCACTATCGCTCGTCGTATCATTTCCACTTTTTTCTGTACAAATTCAATTTATAATGATTCATCTAAAAATTGAATATAAATCCGGAAGGAAAGAATTACGATTACGAACTTACATACAACAAACATTACTTGAAGGGATATGGTATGCGTATGTATGTGCGGAAATAGAGTGTGATTCTAATAAATTGCTAACAGCATCGTCATTAATAATCATCCTCACCTTTTTTCCCTTGATAAGCATGTCGTCTCAGTCTGTCATAAAGGTCTTCTTTATTGCCATAAATACTCGCATTTGATCTGGCTAAACTATTTAATTGGCCATTGTTTGTGTAGCCTTCTACAATTTTACAATCAAATCAAATCCAGCCAATTAGACAAATTCACAGCCGTCCTTTTTCACCTTATTGACGCATATCTACATAGTTTCAAGCTACTTAATTTATTAATGAGTCTTACCTGGTGGAACTCCGCCACCTTTCATGTAAGTCTCATTATAAAAGTTGGGCATGTCCCAACCATCTTCTTCGTCATCGTAGTAATGTGCGTAAGTGGAGTGATGGGACGGCGCTATAGACTCGGCGTAGGGTGCCGCACTGGGAGCTCCGTAGTAAAAGTTTACTTGAGAACCTCCTGTAGGATCTGGAATTGTGGCTGCTGCTAGCAGCTTCTTTGGCTCTTTCCTTTTGGCACCTCTGTAACATCAACCAACAAATATTAGTATTCATGTCTGGACTTTATTCAAGTCAATTTTACAAATTAACTCTTGACTCTATTCGCAAAGCTACATGTAGATCTATTAACTCTCGGTTGCTCACCTCACACAGATCATCCAAATAAGTAAAACTAGCATAATGATGAACATGACTCCTCCAGCAACTCCACCGGCAATGTATAAAAAGTCACTCTTCTCCAAGCATTGTTTACCCACGAAGCTTCCGATACATGTACAGAATGGCATACCATTCTTGTCCTTGAGGCAGGTACCTTCATTATGGCAGTAGTCAGTGCAACGATCTACAAATCATAAACACATCACATTTTACTCACATCCACAGTTTCAATTAATTCACTAACCAAACATTTATCATAACGAGAATCACGAGATTCCCAACTTATCCAGTGATTTATTTTCTATCCATTGGTTTAGCTCACCTCTACAAGATCCAAGTCCTTCACCAGTTCCGTTAAAACCAAGTTTGCATTCGCATTGAGGGAATCCGTCGTGGTTCAACACACAATAGGCATGAGGATCACAAAGAACGTCACCGCCATCCACAGCGTTACATGGATTCAAACAGTCTTCCTTTTTGTCCTAATTTCATTACAGCAAAACGTGGAAATAGTATTGAAAGATTCAAATTCAACTGTTGGTATAATGCATGAATTTATGCAAGAGAAACTTACGGCTCCATAGGTGGTCGTAGTTGTGTCTGGTGGACAAGCGATACAGGAAGTTTGATAAGATTGATCTTGGTAGGTGCCCTTATAACATTGTTGACAAGCGTTGACAGTAGTGTTCAAATAGGTTCCTAAAACGAAACAAAAATGCATACATGAGAAATGGTAGCGATGAATTTATGAATTTACAAAGATGCTCACGCAGACATTGCAAGAATAAACTTACCAGGTCGGCAGATGGGGAGTGTACAGTCGTCCATATTCGTAGCTCCAGTAGTTTGTGTGGTGGTATCCAGTGGACACTTGACACAGGATGCATGAACACCTTGCGTTCTGTAGAATCCTCTTTCACAAGCCACACAAATACCTTCAGCACTCAAATGTTGACCATTTGGACATTCATCTCGGCATTCCAATTCGCTGGTTGCATCACTCATCCTTGTAGTCTTGCCAAGTCCGCACAATTTACAGCTGAACTGTCCTTCCTCTGGTTGGAACTGTCCATGGGAACAACTCTGGCAGAGACCAATCGTTTCGTCGAAATACTTGCCAGCTGGACATTTTTCCTTACATTCCTTTGGAGATTTAGCTCCCAGAATCTTAGTTACTCCGATTTTGCCAGCGATCATTGGGCACTGAGTACATTTCTGCTGACCAGTTTGACTCTGGAAAGTACCAACTGGACAAACCAGACAAGTTGAATTACTCGCCTCGTAGTATGAGCCTGAAGCGCAAGGAACACAATCCGAGTTGACAACGACTTGACCAGGTGCGCAAGCATAGTCCGATTTCAAATCTAAACTGGTAGGATCAGCTGCGGTATTCGGTAATACGTCTCTAACATTAAACGCATCCTTCTCAAGAATTAATCCTTGAAGCAACTTCTGAATGTTGGACTTCTCATTGGTATCCACATGGGTCACGGGGTCACTTTGGGCTGGGAAACTAACCTCGACTTCGTATACATCATCGTTATCTGCCTGTCGCTTCTTCTTGCTCGCCAATTCTCGTCCCTTCCTGTTGCAGTTGACGCCGATATTCAAATCTTGACAATCGCCACCATCCTTGAATTTCGAGGCACAGAATCTCCAGTCTTGATTGAGTTTCGTGAGAGCAATCTTGATTCGTTCCTTGAGCACTCCTTGACCAGCCTCATTACACAAACCTGAGCTTGGGAATTGAAGCTTGACTTTGAAGACACGCTGTGCTGGGCGAGAGCTGGTGCATGAAGGATACGCCAATGGTTTTTCCATATCGGGAGTTGGATGCCAGAAACCTTCTGCTCCGCAAGCGTAAAACTTGGGCACTGATTGCGAGAATTTCAATCCATTTGCAGTATTGCAAGAGATTTCACAAGCCTTGAAATGACCACCTGGACCCCAACCAGAACATTGTTGAGCACCGCCATCTGGATCTTGAAGGGCTGGGCAGAATTCCGCTGCAAATATTCAAAGTGAATTTTGATTAAGCTGATATAATTACATATTTTCTCCCGACCACAATTATTACATACAGTAATTTCATACAAGTTGTGCAAAATTCTTACCTAGAACGTAAACCTTGAACTTGCACAATGCATTATTTCCTGCTTGATCGTAAGCTACATAAGCAATGTCGTAATTTCCCCAGAGTAAAGTCTGACCGGGTCTAAATCCTTGTTTCTCTTCCACTCGGACGACGCCAATGTTATCGGAGAATACGGGTTCATCCCAAGTAACAGTGGCAGATCCATTCTTCGTAATAACCCACATACTTCCTGGACAATGGGTGACTTGTGGGGGAACTTTATCTGCGGTCATCACATCACAGCGACTTCCACTCATTCCTGGTGGACAAACTCGATCTCCACATGTTGAGGGTACAACTCGCTCTACACCACCAGAAATTTTGTCATATCCATTCCATGGCACGACCAGACTTTGATAGATTACTGGTTCCGTTCTGCATCCTCGCACTTGTTTCTGAATTTCCTTAGTCACATCTAAAGGCTTGTTCCACAATTGAACACGGCTCAAACCTCCAATGAAACCGGAGTCTTGGGGTGCTCTGCCAGATTCTGTTGCTGGAGCGCCCAATGAGATCCAACCACTGTAGAAAAAAGAAATTACATTATTGTAGCACAGAAAAGTAGTCGTTGAAAAATTCTTAAGCACCAACTATCGAAAATGTTTACATCAAATAAAACTCACAATTCAGGAAGATCTAATCCTGCACCATATCCTTCGCTTCGTCCAGCAATTAATCCATCGGTAGAAACAACTAAGGAGGAATTGGACTGATCGTAAATGAGTGCAATGTGATGCCACTGTCCATCGTTAACAGGTGCATAGTCACGGAAGGCCAAATAGACTTCGGGTTCAGTAGGGAACAGACTCACAAGGATACCAGCACTGTGTGCTTGGATGGCAAGACGGCGGTCCTTTGTCGAGATTCCGGACTTGACTACGTAGTAATTCAAGAAGGTTCCAGTGTCGTCGTGATGAGTGAACTTGACCCAAGCAGCCAATGAGAATCCAGATCTGGGTTTGGACAATTGGAATGGAATGAGTTGTTGGGCACTTCCGGTTCCTTCTTCATCCGTAAAGACAAGATCGTAGTCGACTTGGATAGCTGTAACAATTAAAACAATTCATGCCATTATTTCCAATTCTTTTCACAGTTTAGGCAGTGATTACAGAATCTTAAAGTGGACTTAGGAATTATACATAATAATGCATAGTCACTTACTCTTGCGACAATCCTCTCCGGTCAAATTGAATGGACATTTACAGTAGAAACCGTCGCTCAAATCAACGCAAGTAGCAGTTGGTGGGCAAGATGTGGATTTACAGTGGGGGATGGTTTGTTCACAATTACGTCCAGTGAAGCCATCAGGACAAGTACAAGTGTAGCCGGCTCCGTGATCCGTGCAGGAAGCTCCATTCTGACATAATCCAGCAGCACAGGCATCGAATTCATACTGACAACCGATTCCAGTAAAGTCAGCGGGACATGAGCAATTGAGTCCGGATCCGTAATCTTTGCAGTTTCCACCATGCATACAAGGGTCACCGATGCAACGGTCGGGTGCAGTCTCGCACTGTTTACCATCCGTACCCGAAGGACACACGCAGAAGAAATCTTGGAAGAGGTTGATACACTGAGCATCATTCTGGCAAGGAGTTGATTCGCAGAAGCTAATATCCTCCTCACAATTCTTTCCGGACCATCCTGGCATGCAGCGGCAGTTGAATCCATTGACACCATCCACACAGGAGCCTCCATTCATGCAAGGATCAACGTCGCATTCATCAATGTTATTTTCACAGAATTGACCATCGTAGCCAGGTCGACATTTGCATTCAAATTTATTGTCGAGGTCAACGCAATTCTCAGTTCCTTCTCCGTCGCATGGATTGCTCAAACACTCATCGATTTCAGCCTCGCATTGTAAGCCTACAGAATAAAACAGATAAATATTGTTAGACAGGAATACGACAAAAAAATGTTGAATGAATGAGATCAAAAAATAAAAATTAGAATAATGAACTTACCAACGAATCCTGGTCTGCAAGTGCACTCAAAACCATTATCCAAGTCCTTGCAAGATCCTCCATTTTGACAAGGATCAGAACCGCAATCGTCAATTCGGTGTTGGCAAGTTTTGCCAGTGTATTCTGGTTCACAGACGCAATGGAATCCGTCAACTTCGTCCACACATTCTCCGTCATTTAAGCAAGGTTCGATACTACATTCGTTGATAGGAATCTCACAAGAATCGCCTCTCCAGCCTGGGTCGCATACACACTCATATTCAAACAATCGATCCACACAGAGACCATGTTGGCATGGTTGATTTCCACACAGATTCACCTTGGCTTCGCATCTCTTGCCCGAGAAACCCTTGGGACAGTTACAGCTGAAGTCATTAATCAAGTCGGTACAGTTGGCATTCAACAAACAAGGAAGTTCAGCGCAATCGTCAATGTTAGAATCGCACAGAGGTCCTTCCCAGCCAGGTTTACATTCGCATCGGAAACGTCCTTGTTGGAGTGGGATACAAGCTGCAGCATTTTCACATGGATTTCCGTTGACGGTACATGGGTTGACAGTGACGTCGCAGTTGGTTCCGGTATACCCGTTCTTGCACAGACATACGTGATTTCCAAGTCCTGGTTCCGTCTTACACATGGCATTTTCTGGGCAAGTGTCGTTTCTACAGTTGGGTGCTTGGTCTTGACAGTTAATTCCAGAGTATCCAGCTGGGCAAATACATTTGTATCCTTGAGGTTCATCTTGACAGGTGGCTCCATTGTAGCAAGGTCCGCTCTCGCACTCGTCGATGTCGTTTTCGCAAAGCTTGCCGGTGAATCCAGCGGGACAGAAGCACATGGCTGAGTGTCCTTGAGGAACACACAAGCCTCCGTTGCTACAGTAATTATCAGAGCATGGCACAGGTTTGCATTCATCCTTAGAATCTGCTCCTGGTTTCGTAGTGGTTGTTTCCGCAGAGCATTCTAAGCATTTCGTCATTCCTTCGCGTGGTTGATAGAATCCTGGTGGACAGCTTGCACATGGAGCGAGTCCAGTTGCAGAGTAAGATCCGGGTTTACATTTAGCTCGGCAGTATTCTGATCCAGGTGCTGAGGGTTGGTAGGTGAAGGTGGCAGGAGGACAAGATTGACATTCTTTGAAGCCATCTGGTGGTGGTGCACCGGTGTAGCTATTTCTGGGACATTCCAAGCAGGGGACGAGTCCGGTAGGTGAATAAGTTCCGAAACCGCAAACTGGGATACATTCATCCACACCTTTGCTTCCTTGTTCCCGGGTGTAGGTTCCTGGTGGACATCTGGAGCAAGCACCTTGACGAGCTCTGCTCTGGTAGAATCCTCGTGGACAATAAGTACATTCTCTCTCGCCCTCGGTAGCGTAGGATCCAGCAGGACAGTGCAGACATCTTGGAACTGACGATGTTTCCGTATTCAAAACTTCACCAGTTCCGCAAGTAAAGCCACGTCCGATCTTACTTGTCAATGCTCTGAGAGGTGGACAGAAGTTGGCAACAGCAGATACATTGAGCAGTGGCTCAAGAACAGCTGACGCGTATGGGACAGACAAGTCGAAAATCAGATTCAAAGTGGATCCGCAAAGATCGTACAATTGCGTTTGTCTAACTGTAGGTGTAACTTCCAAGACATAAGTAAATTGAACAACATTTTCCTCCAGCAGAAGTGGCTTAGTGTCCACAAACGAAACGTTCATATTCACATTTACGGCTGAACATCTCTGACTCAAAATACTATCGAGATTGGGCTGGCTCTGTTTCAAGAATTCCACGTATTGGGGAAGACAGCTTGGGGGTACAGCTCCATTGGCTCGGTACCTGATAACCGCATCCACGTTGTATCTGGCCATTTCCGTATCTTCAGAGACGCAGTCGGGAACGACGCGAGTGGGGAACCAAGTTCTGGCCTTGTCCTTGCAAGTGAAAGTTTTCATGGGCTCTCCGTCAGTAAAGCGGTAGCCTTGTTTGCAGGTAGCTAGACACTGTAGTCCATCAGAGGCTGTTAAACAGTTAAGATTACCATAGGCAGGTGGGCTGAGTTCCCAGTCGACACATGGAGTGGCTTGCACACTAACTTGGAAATGACACATGGCTTGGTTTCCATGTTTATCCGAAGCAACTACGGTCACATTTTCAAATCCTCCGACTGGAATGATAGCACTTTCCGGGATGAAAGCTACATTAACAGGGCCGCTGGCATCTGAAACATTGATGCGACGACGAGTTTCATTGAAGAAAACTTGGAAGCTTGGTTGTTTGTCAATTAATTCAACGACGTAGCTTTGAGGGCAACTGAGTTGTGGTGGAGTGTCGTCAGCAACGGTAACATTAATGTGGCAAATGGCAACATTTCCATCAAAATCAAAGGCTAGGTATTCAATGAGGACATCTTCAAAAACGTTGAAAGGCATCTTGAATCCTGCTGGCCGAATTTCCATTCTTGCAACAGATCCACTATTATCCTTGGCAATGGGCTCTGGGAAGTTGACAGGTTCGAGTCCGTTGGCGCCCTTTTGAACGATGATGGCTTGCTCCGGGCAGTTTTCAAATACTGGAGGTTCGTTATCCACACACACTGGGTATCCAAGATCCCAACCAAGTTGACGATCATCCTCAGGTTCATCCTCACATCCAAGCAATTCGAATTTCAAACAGGGGTTCTCCAAGTAGTTGACAATACCAAGAATGACAAATCGGGCTTGGACAGATGCTGGCAAGGTAATCATAGCCAATTCTCCGTAGTTTCCGGGATCTCTGGTTGTTAGATTGAAATTGGGGAAATAGACGACAAAGTTCTCATTTTCTTGTTGCTTGTAGAAGAAACGAATTTCCGTTGGTCGACCCACAACATCATTGGTGATGACTCCCTTGACTAAAATGGCCTTGACACGATGAATCTTTCCGAGGTCAACGGTCACATAGGTGAAAGCTTCTTGAAGTCCACACCATCCAGTGGCAGAGTTAAGACGGATGTTCTTGCCTTCGTAGTTGGATCGTTCAGAAGTGACATTAATGGCGGAATCAGGAATGACGCCGGAAGCAATTCCCAAAGGTTTGATAACACGACACTCGGACTGCCTCATACATGTGATGGGGTAAGGATTGATTGGAATGTAGCCGGTACGATTGCACTCGAAGATAACTTCACCTCCTTGTTCGTAAGTCTGGGAGATTTGAACACCATCTGGAGGACGACCAGGATCTTCACAAACTGGACCCTCGCATCTTAAGTTGCCGAAATCCCAAACTCCGTTATCTTGACAACGCACCACATTGTCGTTACGTGAGGACTGACCAGCAAGCTTGAAAGTATCTTGGCATCCAAAGAAGAAAGATGATTGGTAGTAGGTATCAGTGAATCGTCCGTACTCTGCACCAGGAGTCTCAACAGGGAAGCCACAGTCAACTTTGGGGCATTCAGGAGCAGCACCAGAGAGCCAGTAGTCCGGGAATCCGGGTTTAGGATCGTACACGCATTGACGGAAGGGTGCGGTTAGTGAAGACCGAAGTGGGCGTCCGGCTTGTCCACAAGTGAAAGTTACATTTTCTTGGAATCCAATTAGAATTTCATCGGGGTCTGGACGGTTCACTGTTAGTCCCTCACCTGGTTCATCTTGAAGAGGTACGCATTTGGCAGCTATAAAGTGGATTTAAAAATGACAATTTATAACAATTAATAATAAAAATCGAAAAAAAGTTCGAGCAAGACAATAAAAGCAATGCAATGAAAAAATAAAACCTTACGTTGACATTCAGGAACGGTTCCATTCCAAGTGCCAGAAGCACCACAACTTAGTCCGTAACTACCGGCAATGACATATCCGAAATCACATTGGAAGCTGACTTGATCGCCGAAGTGGTGTTGTTCCTTGGTAGACAGAAGTAATCCATTCTGAGGTGGATTCAACCTGGGGCACATTTTAGGTACACAAGTTTTGTTCAGTCGGTAAGTATCGCCGTCCTTCATGCCATCTTCAGAAGACTCAATGTAGAATCCAGCAGTGCCATTCTTCTCGTACAATTCAAAGCCAACGTTGCAAGCACAACTAGAGCTTCCAGGACTATTGAGACACTTTTGATGACAACCTCCATTGCTAGAGGCACATTCGTTGATATCATTACATTCCATTCGTGTGCATCCCATCAACTCCAACTGAAGACAAGGGGAAACCACGTAATCTTGAATGATAAGTCGGACATAACGGGCTTCAATGG
The DNA here is from genome assembly GCA_036851915.1 of Ptenothrix huangshanensis. Classification (NCBI taxonomy): domain Eukaryota; kingdom Metazoa; phylum Arthropoda; class Collembola; order Symphypleona; family Dicyrtomidae; genus Ptenothrix; species Ptenothrix huangshanensis. Next base: position 10,514 of record JAAXYX010001447.1, on the reverse strand, counting down.
GGATGGGAAGATTGAGAACAGAGAGACTGGGCTCCAGAATTCTGAACTCAACAGAGGTTCCATCAGGATTTGCATAGTCTTTGAAAAGATCAGTTAAGTCATCTGTGTACTGAACTCGGATTCCGGAAGCATAGCTGACAGCACCACCAACTCGTTGAACACCTTGGGTTCGGAATCCACGAATGATAGTTGGAGCTTTGAGGTCAATAAGAACCCAATTATTTCCTTTAGCATAGTTGGCTCCGCACCATCCGGAAAGGGAACCCAAGCGGACAAACTGCAATCAGAGTAATACACACTTTAGTATTTAGCATAACAAGGTATAATGGTTCATACATTTTGCTCACGTTGAAAATTGAGAATTCAAAAATAAATGATGTGGACAGAAATGAGTGCACAAACCTCTTTAGGGTATTCTTCTTGAGCAGAGGAAACAGTAATAGATTTGTCAGGGATTCCGCCTGTGCTCAGTCCTAAATCGCTAATTGGTCGACATTCCAGTGAAGGAGCAAAACCTGTTCGGCATTTACAGTAGAAAGAGCCAGGCATGTTGGTACATTCAGTTGAGGCCAAGTCACACTGCGAAGAGCCACATTCATCAATATCCTCGCACATAGGCAAGTCCATGAATTCTTGACTGGGTCCGCATTTGATTATATTTTGTCCCAGGAGCCTGTAGCCTCGGTGACACTGAACTCGAGCTTCATCATCAAAGAAAAACTCACGGGCAGCGTCAACAATGAATCCGTTCTTAATTGTGGGGATCACGTGGCATTGTTTCTCTGAAAATATCACCAATCAAATCCCGTGTTAGTCACCCTAAAAATTCATTTTTTTCCAATATATACTTCCACCATAAACCATTCAAATGAAAAGGAAATTACTTGAGCAAGTTGGCACTTCGCCGGACCAAGTTCCGTTACTCATACAAAGGAGAGTTGGTGGTCCTGTTCGTACGTAGCCTGGGTCACATTCAAATCGAACGATGGTTCCATAAGAGCGGCCTCCACCACTCAAAATCGTTTGTTTCGCACTCGGTGTTTCCGGAAGAGGTGGACATTGAGAGGCTGAAAGAACGACATGTGTATCATTAAAATCACGAGTTCCTATTTAACACCATGACATCAGTACATTCCATAAATGTAATCCCAAAGGCCTGGTTATTATTAGCATGGATTAAAGTACCTAGACAAAGAGGCAACTTCTCCCATTTTCCGGCAGCACTGCAAGAAATGATTTCCGTGGCTTTTCCAGATGGGAAGGCAAAGCCAGCATAGCACTGATAAATAGCACTTCCCAAATAAGTGACGTTCGAGGAGCCGATAGCGAATCCATTTGAGATTTGTGGGACTGGACCACAGTATACCTCTGCAAAGAATACAAAATATGTAGCATGTATATTTATGAAGCTCGATGGATCAGGTCAAAATCCGAAGATGGTTAAATTATACAAGGATGATCAAGGAGGAAAAAATCTCAAGGATAAATTACAGAATAATTAATTGGTTCAAGTTGAACGCAATGATTACATTACAGCTAGACAATTGACCTGTCCAACAAGACACTCTCTCAGGCGTTCTCACACAGTACAGTATATCCCAGAAAGAGAGGAATCGAGACTATACCATCATGTACTTAATAGACACTGTATACTGAATACTGTACTGTGTGGAGTCGAGTGAGAGGGCTATATGAGTTGAAGTGAAGGAGATGAAGCCAAGGTAAAGGTACTACGGTGGAATAGAATCTTACGGAGGTACCAGAATATTAGTACGTGCATAAGTTGGTAGGTACATGACTGAGCGCAATGTACTTACTTCGCTCAATTCACTCAACTAACCTTGACAATCCGGAATGTACGAAACAGACCATTCACCGCCTGGTTGGCACTCCGTCACAATTTTCTGTTGACCCGTTGCGAATTCTTGGCCGATGGGACATGAGAAAGTGACTGTTGTCCCAAAAGCAATATCACGATTACTAGCCAATGCTCCTTTTCCAGACTTCAAAACAGGACAATCTGTGGAAACACATCATCAAAATACATGAACAATCGAATAAATATCTCCATATGTTTCCCATTCATCATTTTTGGCATCGATTGATAATTGATGATCGATCGTCGTGTAGGTGCTGTAACAAGGGATGAGACTTACCTGCAGAATATACAGCTCTCCATCCAGAACGAGCCCGGAGAGAATCCGTGGAAAACTTGACGGTCATCTCACCCGACTCTGCAGTCAGTGTCAATCTCGGTACAGTTCGTCCACTGAAACCATTTCCAGAGTGAAGTCTCAAGCTGTCGGTGTTGGGTCCATCGTAAACCTACAAAGTCATAAGAAATCAACCATATCATCGGATGCCATGGTCATAAATTGCAGTAAATAGTGGCAGATCAACATCACCATTACCATTCCATTAAACCTCCCTACCTACCTGCCTTTATTACACTGTGGATTGTTAACAAGTAGCTTGTATCTGTTTGCTTATGTAGGTATGCAATGTGTATGGTTTAGTTGGTGGAATACAGACAGCTAGCCGAAACGAACCCGCAGTTGTCCGAGTAGTGGATGGAAATGGAAGAAGTGATCGAGACGTAGACAAAGACGAAGAAGAAGATGAAGGATTGACTTTACCATCAAGTCTCGAGACACACAGTGTCATTTTGCCCTCAGACAGTTGCTCGAAAGTATTAATTTCCATTCAATAATAATTATGGAATAGACAAGGTCTCACAACCTATCAACCTCATCCATCGACTCATCTGCTCATCTACTCATCTACTCATCTATATAGGTATAATTATAGGCATCTGTCCCTATAATAATAAATACGTTATTGTGACCAGCGAGACTGGGATTGAAAAGTCAAAGCTAAACTTGCCGGCCGGCCGTTGAACTTTTTTGACTCATCTTTTCTTAAACTTCAACTACCACCTCACATTATTTACTGGCTTTGCATACATTACGATTACAATTACGGCTACTCACATTACATGGGTATATTCATGCATGTCATGCATGCGCCCATCCATCCATCTATCCATCGATCAGTCTTAACTCTCATCTCCACTCATCTCACTCGACTCCACTCTCGGCTATTTAATTTCATATCAAATGATTCCAAATCATATGAAATGATATGAACAATGATGATAGACGAAATGCAAGGAGAGGACGGCAGAATCCTACAAACGACCAAAATTATCAATCTCATTCAAGTCCTGTACCCAGTGTTCAGTGTTGAGCCGAGCAAGTGAAGACAACTGGCAGGAACAGCCACCGTGAGTTATAACTACACCGTGGCCAGTGACAGTGCCAATTGTACGAATACGAGTCCGAGTTAGTCAGTAGTGAGTAGTTAATAGTTAAGTATGCAGTTTTGAAAACATGTTCCTACTACATCCTTCGTTCAATCATCATGCCTGGTACTGGATCTACTACAACCACCAGCACCAGCACCAGCACCAGCTTCAGCTACAACTACAACTACCACTACGCATCCAAGTCAACGAAACTAAATCAAAGGAAAGCCAACTACTCTTAAGTAAGTACAGGATGAGCAAACGCTTCACCATCGTCCATCCCACAGAATCCAAGAACTACTACACTACGATGATACATCGTACAAGTGTGTGCAACGGAAAATGTCTTAAACTTTTCTAAGGTTGATCAAGGAATTTTTGCTCCATCACAACAACTCATTAGACATTCAAGTCAAGTCAACATACTGGTTATTTTCTTCTCTCTCTGACCATTCAAAATGACTTCATCAATTATTCATCAGGAACTACATACGGCATACGGGAGAATTCAATGCTCCTTACAAATTTCAGTTTTCCTGAGACACATCCTCACACACGTACATATCTCTACTCACATTTCCAAGATGCATCAGTAACATCCACTCCGACTCCAACAAAGTCATAGATAATACGTTTGCAACACAATGCAAACACCAAAGGACCAAGACCAAGACCAAGACCAAGACCAGCCAAAGTGATGCCAACTGCCACCGTCCCATAAAACCACACAGCAGAGATCAGAGCATCATTGAAATACCTACTCCGAGTCCGTTCGGTCACAAATAACAAGGGAAACAAACGGAATACAGAATCAGAATGCCAGCGAAGAGCATCCAGTCATCTTTAATCGTTATCGTCTCGAGTCCTCGTAGCTCGTATGGCTAAGGAGTTGTATCCTCAGCTGAGATAAGGATAGTGGGAAGCTGGCTGAAAGGTGGAAGGTAGAATGGATTCAACGACACTTACCATTTAAATTTTCATTTAAAAAAATGCACCCTTTTCATTAATAAATCTAGGAGCAAGTTTTGTCGGGTTGTTCGTCTTATGGTCTGGTCTGGTCTAGTCTAGTCTCTGATATACTCCCAACTTCCACCAATTCCACGTACTACCTCCTTGGTGTACATTTCCAATTCCAACCAACCCAATCCCACCACTCGCTGGATGCTCATAGAAATTCCCATTGAGTCGAATTGAATTCACAGTACTCGTCCTCAACCATCTTTCTCCTACAGGAACAGTCTCTGAGCCATTAGCACAAACTCCTTTATCATCGTCCATGCTCGCTCTTCTACACTTTTCAATGCCATCCTTTCCATGATGATGTCCTTTCTTCCACAATCGTTGATCAGCCGCAATTCCCATTTTGCGGCATTAAATATGAATCTGCCGACGTGACTTTCCTTACATGTAGCGTAATGTACTACTTGCCTCGACTGCTTTGGCTATTAATAATGTATGCATGCCTAATACAGAGATATCCCCGTAAGATATAGCGGCACCTCCGACCTTATACAATAGTAATGCGGAACAACTAAAACGTTCCACGATACCAAACCAAACCATATCATGCCACACGATAATATTATACATAGGTAGGTAGGCAGCAAGGAATCCGAGGAATGACCAGACCAGACCAGACCACTCCGTATACACTTTAAACCACCGCACAGAACAGACCAGAAAAGCTGATTGGAATAAATTAATTTCCTTGCCCCATGCAATTAATTAGATTGTATCTCCATCTCTCCACATTCTCCGTTCACGGGGAGGAAACTTTGATTTATATTTAAAACTGACAATGGAACACAAAGACTAGGATAGGATAGGGGTATACGAAACCCAAATCATTACCCTCCACGATGCGATGTAACTGGTATGTGTTACTATTTAATATACACGGGAGACGCGATCGCTCGTTTTCTTCTCATTTTCTCACTTTCTAATCATGCATTTTTAGCGAGGACTGTGTATACAAGATTAGAAAAAATAATTTCATTTTATAATCGTCATCGATTTCATAGGTTAGGTATTCCCATGCCTGGTCCTACGGTACGTGCAGTGCCTAGCACGTAACAACAAACTTAGTGAATTACTTCATGCTTCAAACTTTTATTTCCTTCCTGTCAAGACTCCGCTCTCAACCTCAACACTAGCAAAAAGAAACACGAACAGATGAGAGCCCTGCTGGTCAGCTTCCGGAAAGATAAAACAATCCTTAGTTTATTCTACGAATATCAATGCATGCACGTAGCTGCATGAAACATAGGATTTTTCGCTATTTCTTTCCTCCAAGTTGGCACTCGTATTTTTTAAATGTCAACGATGCGTTCACATCTATCACTTAGATTAAGATGGCCATAACATTATAAACGTGTCCACAAAAGTACATCTACCCACATGCACTGTGTTATAACTTCAAATCAAACTAATAGATAACTTGTTGCTGTTGTTGTCGCTGTCACTGTTACAATGCAGCACACAATTTCGCATGTAACATTCTCATTCCAAGTGCTGAGGGAAAAAACGAATAAAATGTAATCAGTCTGTTGATATTATGGTAATGTGAATCATAATTGTATCTTATCGAGAGACTAGGATCTCAGGTTAAAAATCCTTAAGATAACCCCAAACATATTTTATATACCTTCATGCAGATTTGTACCGTTTGTTTTTTTCGGGTACGATTTTAGCATTTAGGCTAGTGGTTTATGATAAAAAAAGGTAAAAGAAAAAATCCCCGTGGGGTTATTGTGATTACTCCTATTATGTAATATGTATGCAGTATCTAAATAGCACGTGATGATGATGGTGCATTGCTAAATAAAAATGATGACGGCCTGTCCACACATTGCAGCATTGACTTGCATTCAATTATACAATTCTACATTGTATCATACTGCACTAGATTACACTTTATAAGAATTAAAGTTGGATTCGAAATAAAAATCAGAAAATCCACGAACGTGTGGCACATGAGAAAGGATTTGAAATGGGAATAGGAATATGATTATGATGATAGAATGCCGAGTGGAAATACAAGAGAGGTGTACACCAAGACAAGGCAGACCAAGAAAAGGTAGTAAATCCAGTGAGACATTTTACTCTCCATGTGGGAGCTCATGTGTAGTTTGTTAAACTTCCCACAGGTATTTTAGTTCCGCTACAACATATATGAAAGGTTCTTCAGCAACACCAACAGCATCAACAGCTAGAGTTTCCATACTTGGATCGTACTCACTGATAATTATGTAAGTTTCTCTCTGCGTTAAGTTAAGAGTAAAGATGTTAAAACTAAAAACAACCACAAGCAGTTTTGTTGCTTTTTTCATCTGCCTTTTTTACTTTCAATGTATGAAGCTACTGCAAAAATACGGTATGAAATGAATGTGAGGATTAGGATTGGGATTGGGATTGGGACTGAGATTTCAACTGTGCTCAAGTAAAAATGTAATGGCAAAAGTAAAGGAAAAGGATGAAATGCCAAGCGAACGTAACTTAAACCTAGTATTACAGTAACAGACAGTCAGATTGGGGATCAGATTGTAATCCTATATTACAATACAATGCTGATTCTTTTTTAACAATCACGAAGCATCATATCCGTCTTTGCTTCCCCTACAACAAAAATTCTGTCATTGACAGACGGTGCACAGTTGCATAGCCACGTACATACACACCTTCAAATCTGCATGAAAATCAACTTCTACCATCTTCAAAATCTGGCAAAATATGATATTATGAATTTAATGATTTCATTTTCCTTAAAACGCCAAAGAAAACTTTACGAAATACCTGACCCTAATTGTAGGAAACAGTGTGTACTGGGACTTGGATGCGGTTTTAGCAAGTGTTTGGGCTATGATTACGATTTTGATACAAGGTATGCATGAGGTTGACAAAATTCTTATCTCTTGATTTCCTCCTGCATTTCTCTTGAGGGTTTTATTGGCTCTTGCTGTCAATGGAATTACCAGCAGTAGTCCAAAGTCTCCCGCTAGGCTCTCAAGCCAAATGTCAGGTAAAGACGAAACAAAGAAATAACTGCAGGATCGTCATTTTATTTTATGTGTTTTTCAGAAAATGCTTTACGCAAATGGCAAATGGGCTACACAGTGACAGTGCCCATATCCAGTAGCAAAAGGTAGAATTGTCAACCTCATAATCGCATCGTTTAGGCTAAAACCTACAGGATTTCAGGATTTTTAAGAAGGCTTGCAATTGTCGTGGCTCGTAAACAGGATGATTTAGTCGAATCTTACATCTACCACCAATTATAACTACACTGTACGAACCGCAGGGGAGCTCGTTTTATTAGAGTTAAAAATTGTGCACTTGACATTACAGGAGGCATCGCACCTGCAAGCCACGCAAAGGATGCATATAGGTATAAAGGAAGTTGAAGAAGAACCGCCTCTTGATGGTGATAAAGTCCAAAGCTAAACCTTGAATATTTTGTCTTTTGCCTACAGCAACTTTTTCCTACTTTTTTCTATGTCACATATTTTCACTTAATTATACAAGAGTCGTATCGTAAAAGGTACCAAATTGGAATTTATAAATAACCTAGAATTTTTTAGAACAACTCATTCATTTTTCCAACTCTATAATCGCATACGGGATGGCGATCTTCCAAAAATAACTGCATTGCTATGTAATGTGTTGTCACGTCATGTAATACACGTGGAAGATTACCTTCGCTCACGGAACATATTCATAAATTAGAGGATCGTAAAATCACAATATTTGGCTAGAAACAAACATGAACATGAATTAGGCAAGGATTGAAGACAAAATAGCCAGCAAATTGATAAAAGTCATCAGAGTAGACTACGTAAAATCGGCAATAATTATACAGCCAGTCATACAACGCAGAATAACTAATAGTGCTGCCAACGGTAAACTCTTTCTTTTATTTTCTTGGGGAGATCGAGTGCACATGTAATTTTTAATCAGATGAAATCATCTGGCCAAGAACAAAAAAGAAAAAGTAAAACAACATTTAGCAAACACTCTGTACACTTGAGCTGCTTGCACCACCAGCGACAGCAGAGTAAAGCAGAGCACTTCAAAGCATATCCGTATGCTCGTAGGGATTTATGTATTGTGATGACGAGGCTGTATAAAATGAATGCAACAAGTAGGTATGCAACGTTACCTTCTTATTTGGGCATTATTCGTGAGCTCTTAGCCATGAAATTAAAGATAACTGATCGTTAGATAAAGTGGATGAGCAATGTGCTGTCTACTATTTACCTCCACAGAATTACAGAACTACACAAATTAAGCCAACTCTCCTAAAAACAATCATAATTGTACAGCTATCGTCTCCTTCACTCTAAAAGCCTTGTTCACCCTCCAAACTCCTCCACGCAGTTGCTATTAGTAAACCCCAATATACCACTTTCAAAATACGGTTAGCACGCCAAAATATCTGTAACAGTAGTACACGAGCAGGACGAATCTTGTAAGTCAACCCTACCCTAACCCTCTCCGAAGAAGTTACGCTCTCAAAGTGTGAGTTCGTACTCATAATCCCCATCCTCCTGGTAATTCGTGGGTCTCATGCAAACAAGAAATAACGCAATGATTACAGTGTTGGTTTTGGAGTCAGCATCACATCAGGATGACAACAACACATAATAACAGAATGGATGCATAAATAAATGCATGATCTTATCAAATGTAAGGCATGGAGCTATCAAAATTTGAAAGATGAATTTATCCTCGCAGAACAACCAGCAACTGTGGTTTCAGAATTTAACAATGTTTTCGAATACTTGGACTTGAACCAACCTAAAGGCAAACGGACAAGTGGGCAAATACAGGGATGAGGGTGTGCAAAAAAGTTGCTGTGAAAAGGAGAACCAACACCCAAACCTCAGGTTGGACTGCATTACAAAGTTATGCAGTAAAATATTTTCAAGTTCGACGATTATTTTTATTCCTCCGCATTGTATTTTAAATGTTCGCATTCGTAGCTCCTCTGAAGGTTGTTGCCCATTGTATTCGACGACCAAGTCATTATTCTTTTCGTATTGTTTTCCTCTTTGATGGAATTGAGACCTTTGTTGTAAGTGAGCACTTTCCGATTTGGGCTCTCGTGTTTTGTCTGTCTGTCTATACTTTGTGATGGTAACAAGTCTAAGGGCAAGGTTAGAGCTCCACATTTGACTGTGGCAAGCATGCATTGCTTTGAGAGCATTTCAACTACGAAAGTAAATGCAGTCATAATTGTTCCGCATTTTGCTTCGGACCTCTATTTCAACGACATGCATGCAGTATGCAGCCCGCTTCATTTATCTTCAAAAGGACAATTTCACGAGCTCTGTTTTACGACCAGCATTTCTGTCTGTGTAACAAGTTGAGTAATCAATGGTCTCCATTGTGTTTCCTTTTGAGGAATGAATACCTAATCCAATGCGCCACAGTTCTGTCTCTACGTATGTGCATGAACAATATCATCAATTAATTCCTTTACTGCTATTAAACAAAGATGCAGAGATACTCGGGATGTTATGCAAGGCAAGAAAGGAAAGAGCAAGGATAAACGGGCAACAATCATAACAATACAGCCTACATACATTCCATCGGTCGCAAAAGCTAACGTGATCACCTGCCACATGTATTCTCTTTAGGATCCATACGCCTCGGGTTCAAATTGAAATGGGATCAAACATTTTGTAAAACGGTAGAAGAGCAGAGGAAGAATAAGAAGAGGAAGATCCATCTTAAGTAAACATGATCGTTTCGTAAATAACTACAGTCGAAAGGCGTTCACCATGACTCGCCTTAGACTTCTTCTTCTTCTTCGTCGTCGTCGTCGTCGTCGTCATCGTGTTAGCTATGAAAGCATTTTATTATATTTAGCCACGTTGGTAAACAACGGCTTGGGAATGATTATCTTCACTTTACATATTCTTAGATCCGTTTACAGCCAGGTAATTCAGGTAAACACCATGAGAAAAACGGAACCTTCTTCCCTTGCCTTGACATGCTATTCAATATCCTCGTCTCGTCATCCTATCTGCACTACAGCCATGTAACTAGTTACAAATTCCACAACTACATTGTTAACTATTCACAGTCTCACCTACAAATACAAATACGAATGCCATGTTGAACCACACTAAGGAACCTATACAATCCCAGCACAATAGCCCATGACAATGAGATTTAATTTTCAGAAATTACATATTTGTATATTTTACTC
>JAAXYX010001446.1:0-23043 GCA_036851915.1 Ptenothrix huangshanensis | reverse complement strand
ATCGTTATCGCTAATGATTTAAAATAGTGCTTAGTGCTTCCATAATGTAATCGGTGTTGGTTTGTACTCGAAATAATTAATTGTATGTGAATATTTTGTACTTGTAAATATGAATTTGATCTTTTGTTCTGGCCACTATTTATGTACTTTTGGGTTAAGTATAACATTATTGTGTCCATAGTGAGTAACATTTGGAAAAAATTGAAAAAAAATGAAAACTCATGCAATTATTTGTTATTAAATTGTTGCAACTAATACTATTAAAAATTTCATTTCAAGAAAATCTCGGGTTAAAGCGTCTTTAAAACGTTAATATTTATGCGACTTTTATTTGTTGCGAAGACTCGTCACAGTTCCTGATTTTTTAATTAAAATTTCCTGTTTTAATAATCTTTAAATTTTCTTTCATTTCCAGTTTTTGAACGTATTTCCTGACATTTCCTGTTTTTGAAGGAAAACCTGATTTTTCCTGTTATTTGGGGTAACATTTCCTGATATTTTCTATTTTTCAAGATCAATTTCCTGATATTTCCCGTTTTTCGAGGTCAAATGCCCTGTTTTTGAGGTCATATATTCTGGTAATTCCCGTTTTTGATGGTCAAGTTTCCTAATATTTCACATGCTTGAAGGCCGAGTTTTCTGATATTGCCTGTTTTTTGAGGTCAAATCCTGACATTTCCTGATTTTGAATGTCCAATTTCCTGACATTTCCTGTTTTTGAATGTTCAATTTCCTGATATTTCCGGTTTTTTGAGTTCGTTCAAGCTAGATATTTCGTGTGTCAAATTAGCTGATATCCGTTTTTGAAGGTCGAGTTTTCATATATTTCCTCCTTCATATGATTTTTTCTAAAATTTTCTGGAAGGATCTGGGCTGAATTTCTTGATTTTACTGGATTTTATTTTACGGAAAACAGTAGTTTTCTAAGGTTGAAAATAGGATTATGTAATGTTTGTACGAATGCGCTTTCTGATCTTTAATAATTCTAATTTTGCAGTGAGTTGCTTGAGCTAGTCATAACTTGTAAAACAGCGCAAGTAATGCGTAGGGGATTTTAATTTTTCTGAAATGTCTTGAAATATCCTGTTGTGCTATACATTTTTTGATTTTCCTGATTTTCATGAATTGTTTTAAAGTTTAGTTTTACAACCTTTCTTTTTTGAGATTGAGAATCTTCATAATAATATTATAAGTTTTCACATTGAAGCATTTAGTTCCCCTTTTATTCTGGATTTACGTATATACGCTGTTTATTGCATGCAAAAATCATTGATAAAAATATCCTTGGTCTCGTTTGTAAATTCGAATCGCACGCACGCGTATAATTAGGATTTGGGAATTAGGAATTAAAGTTGCTCATGCTTACTAGTGACTAGTGGTTCTAGTATTAGTGATCGTCATTTATTTATTATTACCAGTAACTTGTTACAATGTCAAATTTACAATTAGACACACTGAACATTCGAACTTGAAATTTTTGATGCAGAAATAATTATAGGTAGAGGTAATCATAAATCACATTAGTATCAAATCTCATTACTTTTCCATTTCGATAACCCATTACAACTAATTACTACCAATATCATCAATCGTAATTGCACAACCAGTGTTCTCAAGTCATCAGTTAATTAATTCTTTGTTAATGCACTAAAATCGAAAGTGGAATTACCTGTTGCCTGTACCTTTGTTTGAAACAAACAAATTTTCCCCACGTTCAAAATGATTCAGTATTGGTGTTACAACTGCGACTGTGAAGTACTTGTAGTAATTGACAACTCAGATATTCAAGATCAAATCAAGGTCAGTTGTTACAACTGTAATTCAGAATTCATGGAGAAGATAGAAGTTCCAGTTTCAGTTGATTCAAACGCGAACGTGGTCAACTCATTTGAAAATCCCACTTCCACTCCGCATCAAAATACTAGTGAAGAGAATAACCTGGAACTTTTTTCAATCCGAAATGTCTTTCATCATCTACACCTTGGGCTGGATTCTGAAAGCATGGTTGAAGTTGAAGTCATTTCACAAGAACCAAGTTGTACCGATTTGAATGCAAATAGTCTCGACAATTTCAAGAAACCTTCAGTCCCCGCACGGAAAGCTGTTGCTGTTACAAGGGAACCTTTTTACATGTAACACGTCAATTCGGTCAAAGTTGAGGAAAATGCGTTCCTCTTGTTGCTTGTTATAGTAAGCTCAGTCAGTCACGATAGAATTACATTTGGGTATATTTTTTGTAAGCGAGAAAAAATCGGGGTCAGAGGTTACACAAGGCTATATCCATTATTTGCATAATTTTCACCAACTTTTTTTTTATAGAATATTCCACTTCTGCACTTTTTCAAAAGTCCAAATTTTTATTTTCTACGTTTTCAGATAAAATTTTCATTTTGTACCATTTTCTCAAAAGTTTCTATGACGTCCGTCGTTTTACTTTTCACATTATTTCAGAAAGTCAAAATCTGTATGTTTGCCTATTCCAAATTCCAAGGCGTCCAAACTTTCATTTTTTACGTTTTTAAAAAATCGAGATTTTTATTTTAGCACTTTATCAGAAAGCATAATTTTTATTTTTAGCAGTTTTAAAAAAGTCTAAATTTTAATTTTTAGCACTTTGTCAAAATATAAATGTATTTTCACATTTGTACACTCTTCTAAAAAGTATGAGTTTTCATTTTTGATTTTGTGTACATTTCAAAAAATCTAATTTAATTTTTTTACAAGCTTTTAAAAACTATAAACTAAATTTTTCCTTTTTTCTAAGTCTAATTCTCTTTTTTCACTCTTTCAAGTTCTTGGTTTGAAGTTTGAACGTAGACTATTAATTAGTAGGTTAAATGCTGGAAGTGGGAATTTTAGACTGCGATCATTCAAAAGGTTGTCAAAAATGCCCCTACGTGTTTTCTCATTCTGAGCTTTTTGCGACAAAATTACAAAATGAGAGACAAAAATGTCTCAACTTTGCACCAATTCTAGAGTTACATGTAAAAATGTTTTCTTGCTAGTGCTGCCGATACTCCAAAGATTTGTCAAGATCCCCGACTCGATGCTAAAGCCATGAAGGAAAAGGTCGAAGAGCGAAGCAGTTCAAAAAGCACTTGCGACCCCGATACTGCCGGTAGCAACAGCAGTTCCATAAGCAGTCCAAACCAAAAGAAACTTCCAAGCCAAAAGAAAGACGAAACGCCTCCCGTCAAAAACATTAGAACTAGAACTTGTACACGAAGCATTCGAAAGACAAGGAAATATTCCAAGGATACACTGGTCATGTTTGCGAAATGGCATGCATCCTTATTCATGAGAAATGGGATCATTGCTATGGCCCCTCCGGCTGTTGAAGATCAAACGAAGTACTTGAACAACATTAAAATATCAGAAAGAAAAGCCTATTCCCATAAAGAATGTTTGATTTGTTTCGCTCGATTAAGACTTGGGGAAAGCGCGGTAGAGTTGGACTGCAGACACGTTTTTCACGGCGCATGCCTCCTAACCTGGTTCAAGGAAAGTTCAAGTTGTCCCGAGTGTCTTCACGACATTCTCGACTGCAGGAAATACCAGGAGGATAGGGAATTTGGAAGGCGAAGATTGATATCACAAGGTCGCAAGAATGTTATTAGAAAAAAAGTTAAATGATCTTACAATTAAAATAAATTAATTAATTGTCGGAAAAGATTTAGAATCTCCGAACCGAATCGTGCAATAATAAATTACAAAGGTTGATTTGGTTCTTAAATTTTGGATTTCATGTTCAACATGATTATTGTAATTACTAATAATAATAATAATAATTACTAATTAATTTATTTTAAAATAATTTTGAAAGGAAGTGGTTTGACATTTTTGGCATGATGATTTTGAAAGAAAAGACTGACAGTGATTTAAATTGTATTTAGAGTGTTCTTGTTTTAATAGTTGCATAACTTTAAAATATGTAATTATGTACAGTGCAATGTGGAAAATCTGTTACATGTTTCCTTTTCTTGTTACTGATTTCTGTTTTTTTTTATTTCTGATTTTCTCTGTAAATATTTATTTGTAAGTTGAAGCGGTAAACTTGTGCAGACTATCGTACATTGAACTGATTTAACTTGGTACTTGGTATCAAAATGCATGTGCTTTGTAGGTGTAATTTTTTAGTCGTATTTTAGTTGTAAGAAAGAGATTTTAATAATATTGTAATATTTCATTTTTTATTGAATAGTTTAGAACAGTTGTGTTATTAAAAACAAAATTGAAAACAGTCTGAAATTGCATTAAATTTGACATAATAAATTTTGCAACCAAAACCTTCGTAGGTATGTTAATTATGGTAATTGTAATTCCACCTAGCAGTAGAAAAATGTTTTCATGAGTACGCATAGCATTTTTTGGTTAAAAACTAAAAAAGTGCATCTGTTCTTGTGTGGATTTGAAAAAACTGCATCCATTTTTGCGTAAATTTCAAATGACTGCACCTGTTTTCATGTAAACTGTTAAAAAACTCCATGTCGTTTATTGCATCATAAATTTCAAAAAAACTACATTTTTTTGGATAAATTTTGAATGACAGCATTTGTTTTTGTGTCAAATACAAAAAATGCGTCTGTTTTTGTGTCAAATAAAAAAATTGCGTCTGTTTTTGTGTCAAATAAAAAAATTGCGTCTGTTTTTGTGTCAAATACAAAAATTGCGTCTGTTTTTGTGTGAATTTGAAAAAAACTGCATCTGTTTTTGTGTAAATTTGAAAAAAACTGCATCTGTTTTTGTGTGAATTTAAAAAAACTGCACGCGTTTTTGTATAAATTTGAAAAAAACTGCATCTGTTTTGTGTAAAATCGAAAAAACTGCACCTGCTTCTGTATACATTTCAAAAACTTGCATGTATTTTTTAAAAATTTCAAAAAACTGCTTGTGGTTTTGTGTAAATTTTAAAAAAATGTGTCTGTTTTTTCGTAAATTAAAAACAACATTCCATCTAGTGCTTAAAAAACTGCGTAATTTTTATTGTGAATTTTGAAAATCCTTTGTTGGTCTAGGCCGCTACTCCTGCGGACGCTACTGTTGATTACTGTTGCTGAAGGTCGAATGCCGAATGTAATTATCTTCTCACGTTCTCTGACTACTTTTTGGTTCATGTGGAAGTGCATTTGCTTATGTTTTCCTTGGCAATAGTGTAAAGACATTGTGGACAAGATTTGCTCTTCTCATACCACATGAGGATGCAGCCGTTGTGGATAATGTGATTGCAGCCCAGTTTAGCCACTTTTTCGCCCGATTCAAAAAATTTGAAACAAATCAAGCACTCTTCAAAATTTTCCGTTTGAGCTGTGTTAATTGTCCACTGTAAGAGATCCGAATGCGTGTTTTTCCAGACGGGAGGTGGAAGGAGGACGTGGTTGCGTTTCAAGTAGTCGTAGTGCCATTTGACGTACACTAAGAGAATTTCCTGTCTTGCAGGTGCCACCTGCTCCTCAGTGTTTGTAAAAATGCGAACCATCGAAGACACTGATGGTGTGTAGTAGGCGCCCGTCTATGTGGGATTTCAGAAATAATACGGAAAAGCATTATAATAACACCTTTAACGATTTGTACGACTTTGTTTTTCAGTCTAGGAAAAAAACAGAATATTTAGTTTACGGGAGAAACGCAGTTTTTTAAAATTAAATAAAAAAAGACAGTTTTTTTAAATTATGGAGAAGATGAGGCAGTTTTTTTTAAATTAGCGATGAAAAACGCAGATTTTTTAAAATGAACTACAAAAATAAGCAGTGTTTTTAAACTAACAAGAAAATAACGTAGATGTTTTAAAATTAACGAGAGAAAGGCGCAGTTTTTTTAAATTAACGAAAAAAAGACGCCGTTGTTTTAAAACTAATCACAAAAAGATGCAATTTGTTTTAATTTATGGGAAAGAGACGTAGACGTTTTTTAAATTAACGAGAAAAAGACGCAGTTTTTTATTAAAATTTACGACAAAAAGAACTGTTTTTTAATTTACGGAAGATACGCAGTTTTTTTTAAAATTAACAAGAAAAAAGACTCAATTTTTTAAAATGAAGGAGAAAAAGGCGGTGTTTTATTTAAAATTCAAACAAAACCGACGCCAATTTTATAATTCGCACGAAAATGCCAAGTTGTTTTTGCTAGTTTTAAAGTTTTGTAAAAACCCACCTGTTCGGTAAAATTCCCCAGAATCGCTACTGTTATGAGGTGAAAATGTTTTGAAAATTGTTAATTGGAATGGAAGTAAACAGCTTCGTTTGAGGAATATCTGCAATGATGATACAAAATTTCCGCTGTGTAGTTTTACACTGGAGTGGAGTGCGATTTAACTACTGTTCTTCCATTCAATGGTCGTTCGGATGTCAATATCGTCCAACCAAGAGCTATAAAGTTGCTATAATTATGCAACACCGGAGTCAAACATAAAATTAGATGAAGCATATGCTTAGCTAATGACGTAGTTTCGTTTTAGTAGTTAGTAATTACCTATCGTCACATTATGCACGTTATCCGAAAGAAACCTAATCTAGGTACATATAGGCTATATACATATTGCTATAGAGAGCTAGAGTTAGATAATTGCAATAAGTTCATATCGCCGTAGTGAGTTAATAATATTATATAGAAACTTAAGTGCATTCAATGTACGCTTCCGAATGAATGAAGCCAAAGGTCACTAAATCCAGCGAAATTTAAGCCACTTTCAGTTGTAGATTCCCCAAAATGTTGCGCATGTCAACATGGGACCGCTTTATTTTATTCCCAAGCAGGGGAGTAGCTTAGAATTAATTTTGGAGGGTGCTTATTTTCAAATTTGCGTGCCATTATTTCTAATAAAAACAGTAGCGCCCGCAGGATTTTTTTTGCATAAGCATTCTTAAAAAAATTGATCTATTTTGTGTCAATTAAAAAACTATGTACGTCTTGTTGTATAATTTGTAAATCCTAAAATAAATCGCGTCCATTTTTGAAAATTTAAAAACAGCTACGCCCATTTTTGTAAATTCTAATAAAACTGCGCCATTTTTTGTAAATTTAACAAAAATGGCGTCAATTTTAGTAAATTTAACAAAAAACGCATCATGTGTGTTCAGATTTCGAAAAAAACATTAAGGGGTGCTTGGTGCTTCACCAACCTCAGCTACGTGCCTGTTCGCAAAGCATTTAGTGCTGTGGCTGTGTGGACTTTGACCTTGACCCAATTGAAAAAAATTGAGTTGAGCGTAGTTGGCGGGAACAGAGGCCGTTAGAGAATCTTTGATGAGAAACTTGGACTGGAACTGGAGAGTACTTTGAGTTGTTAACCAAAAGAAAATAGGCAGTTCTTTTCAAAACATTCAAATATAAAAGATGCGGTTATAATACAATTTCACTACAAAAAGCAGTTATTTTACAAATTATACTAGAACCACGTGTTTTTTTTAAAATTGCACTTCAAATACTCAAAGTTATTTTTAAAATACACTAAAAATGATTAGCATTTTTAAGTCAATGAGACTATTGAGAAACAGCGTGTTGAATTTATTATTATTTATAATTATTTAAACAAAAAGTTTTTTTAAATTTCACCACTGCGCATTTCATTTCTGAAAACTAGACTCGGATTCTAGATTTATTTCTACATGAAGTTTCTCGAGGAGTTTAAATCAGAGTTTGGTCTATACCAGTACCACCTTCCTTGGGGCAAACAAACATTAACCTTGTCCCACGTTGACCCCTTGGGCCAAACTGGCGGCTGTGCAAAATCACTGAGGTGAAGTAAAGCGCAAATTCTACAGTACATATCCACAGTCGGCTGTGTAAAGGATCCTTTTGATTTCCATTCGAAGAATTTGTTGTACATTTTGTCATTTTCGTCCACCTTTTTCAAATATCTTGCGAGCTCCCGCGGGGAATCGAAATCCTCTACGTGGATAAAAGATTTTGACGGAAGCGCGTATACATAGTCCCGTTTTTCTGCACCAAGCACTACTGGTACCACGTCGTTTCTTTTCAATCAAACGGAAATGAAATTCGTTATAAGTATAACGTATTTAAAATGTTAGACGTTTACAACAAAACCATTTTTTAACTTTTTGAATTCGCGTGTTTTGACTTTAGGACTTTTTAAAATTTTGACTTTGCAAGAAAGGGCTTTTTTCAAAATTTTGGAAATTTTCAAGTATTCTAGTAATTCAATTTTGGACTGATTTTTCGAACTTGTTTTTTCTAAATTTTAGTCCTTTTGAAATCGTCTTTTATTCGTTTATTGTTTTTGTAAAAGTCCTATTTTTCAAAATTATTTTGAAAGTTTTCTTTTTAATGTGAACTTTAAAAAGAAGTCGTTAAATTGTTGAATTCAGGACTTTTTAAAATCGTCTTTTATACAAATGTTGGACTGTCTAAACACGTGGTTTTTTCAAAATAGTGAACTTTTTGAAATTGTCCATTATGTATGTTTTGGATTTTTTTCGAAAAGTGTCTTGTCCAAATTACGAAATTTTCAAAATAGTTGTTTACTTAAATTTTGGAGTTTTTAAAGGTAGTTTTTTCATCTAGTTTTGGGAACTTTGAAATTGTTTTTTTCTTATTTGTAGATTTTTTTAAACCGTTTTTTTAAGTTTTATAATTTTTGAAATGGTTATTTTTTTAAATTTTATAGTTTTTGAAACAGTCCTTCATTTAAATAAACATTTTGGAAAAGAATTTTTGAAATTTGTAGCATTTTATTTTTTTGGAATTCTTTGATTTCGAACTTTTTTTAAATCTTGAATTTTCTTGCAAATTTTTTGAAACTTGAATTTTGTAATTGTTTCATAAAGTGTAACAAAATCAATTTGAAAAGCACACAATTCAAAAACATTGTTAAACATTTTAGACGGATTCGGTAATTACTTACAGTATAGCATTTTCGAACACTTTCTCGGTGATGTAGTCCCGACAATTTGCATTCTCAAAGGCAAGGTAGAATTTATAGTTCTTCTTTAGTTCAGTAAAGTAATTTTCAGTATAACTAAAGTTGCCGCATTTTCCATAAATATCAACATCCATATACCGTTGAAGCTCCCTCACATACTCCAAGCGGGCGTTATTCGAGCCGCAGTTAGAGACCAGTATAGACGCCAACCTTGTTTTCCCATGCGCATAGTTTGTTGGCGCGAGATCCTGACTATTTGAATTCGAATTTGGAAGCGTGGACTTGCGAGGGATCCACTTGGAGTACGGAATGGAAATGTCGGAGCCTCGCCAATAAGAAACTAGCATAGCATTGTTCAGACTGAAATCAATTGGACCGTTATAAAACGAGGTTTCGATGGTGACTATAATCTGTTTTAAGGAGCTTGACTTGGAAATGTTCTTAACATGACGCTTTTGCCACCAATGAATTGTTTCTATGACAGCGTCATAACCATCAAAATTCCGATTGGCTTGTGCCTTTGAGTCGAACCAATGGAGTTCTGGCGGATCAAGGAAAAGTTTACACTTGGATTCCCATATTCGTGTGTCGTCTTTACAGTGAAGTTTTCCATCAATATAATATGGATCTGGTAGGGCGCCAAATTCAACCAAAATCTTTTTGGGCTATAATGGAAATAAAAAAGGTATATAGGTAATTATAGACGCGATTTTGAAGGAAGTAGAAGCGTACCTAGCTGAAGGTGGATGCTTTGGTGCCAAAGCGTTCCCCAACATTTTGGAAAACATTGGTTTTTTAAAAACATGTTAATTGCAAAATGACGCCCTTTCAAAATTTGTAAATTAAAAAAATGGCACCCGTTCAGAAAATGTTAATTGCAGAAAGGACGCCCATTCGAAAATTGTTATTTGCAGAAAGGACACCCTTTCGAAAATTAGTTACTTGAAAAAATGGTACTCTGTCAAAATAGTTAAAAAAATTGCACACTTCAAAAAAGCGTTTATTGCAAAAACGACACCCTTTCAAAAAATGTTGATTAATGAAATGGCACTGGTTCGAAAATTGTAGTTCGAAAATATAAGGCTCTTTTAGAAAGCGTAGCTTGAAAAATTGTAGCCTTTCGAAAAGTGAAGATTCAAAAATTGGCGCCCTTTCATAGGGCGTTCATTCGAAAAATGGCACCGGTTTGAAAATTGTAAATCGAAAAGAAGAACCTCTTCCAGAAATCGTTAACTAAAAAGTTGGACACTTTTAATGAATGTTATTTAAAAAATGGTGCTATTTCAAAAGCTCTTAATTGAAAAAAGGGCACCGTTACAAAAATGGGTGTTCAATCCGAGAAACCAGATATCTTAAATATGTGTTAATTTGAAAAAATATATTTATTAACAAATTACATTCAAAAGTGTAATTGGATTTTTTTAACATTACACAGCGCGTACCCCCAATCCCACTTACGCCTCTGGCAGCCAGCCTAGCTTATATATAAAAAAAATTTCGCAAGAAACATACCTTAAGTTGGTGGAATACATTTGAATTGGACATATTTCGAATCCATTCTCGTTGAAGCAGAATCCGGTCGTCTGAATATTCGTCAAAATTTAACGGAACTAAGGGATCTTTTAGCGCTGGTCGAAAAAGTTTTGATGCACTTTTGAAATCCATGGATATTTTTTCCACGGCTCTAATTGGTCTAACGATCGCATCTGAAATCTTTAAGGATCTTATGAGTCTATCTGAAGGCTTACTAGACCTGGTGTACAAATATATTGGGATAATGAGCGTGAATAAAAATACTGCAATGCAAGGAAAGAATGATGATTTTTGCTTAAGCTTCAATAATCTCACGTGTGAATAAGAAAACATAATTGCTTGTAAAACGTATTCCGTACTTTTGAACAGATATGGCTAGTGACTTTAGTTTTTTCGCTTGTAGCTGAAAATGACAAAAGAAAGAAAGCGGAAATTAGATTTACTTTATTTTGTTTCAAATGTTTTGTCTTTTATTACCATGTTGTGCATTACTTATTATAAGTTAATGTTTTAAAATACTTTCTAAAATTCTGCAACATGTTTTCACTTTCTCTACTCGAAATTCTAAGGCAAAATAGCACTAGTATACTGTGATTAAAATCTGATTCGAGACAAATCAGGGTCTAACTAAGGCCATTTTTAATTTGTCTCATTTCTGAACAGAAAATGACTAATTTGTGCGGAAAACAAGTGGCAAAAAACTATGGAAACATGTTTTTGTACCTTTTTGATAAGTCTTCTGACGCAATTTCTATTAACACAAAAACAAGACGGTTTTTTTAATTTTACGTAAATGACGCATTTTTTAAACTATCAAGACAATGATATGATCAACTTTAAATTTTAAACGACAACGATGCCATTTTTTAAAACGAATTAAGCATTAATTAGCGAAGCAATTTTGTTAATTCGTTCAAAAACAAGGCAGTTTTTGTACGAGTTAAGTTTGCTTTAATTTTAGAAGAAAGAGACGCTGTATTTTTTAAATTCACACAGAATAGGCATGAATATTTTTTTTTACATTGGATTTGATTAAGTTGTTTACAGCCCTGCACGAAAACCCTGCGGGCCGGATGATAGAACTAATAATTATGTAATTTTAAGTACATTCAGGTAGATTCGCGTGAGCATTTTCCTTTCATTGTCAGTCAGTTCTGAATTCCGAAGGCATTGAACAGGGCTTCTCGATATTCACAGTATTAAATAAATAATTACATAAATACAAAATACCTACACTTATTCGTACAGAGCTTTATTTACTAATTCCTTAGTCTTTACTTGCAACCTTCACACAATTTTAATTGCTAATTCAAAACTCCTTATTCTGCCACATTCACATTAATTATTGCAACAAACCTTATTCAGATTTTTCCATGACATAATTAAATAAAAACCCATGGAGTAAAAAGAGCTCTCTTGCGAATGTCAAAGCAATGCTTCTCCACCAATCTTCAATCCCAACCTAACAAAAATCCCCCCATCATAATGTTCAAAATAGATGCAGTTTTTTGAAATTCAAACAAAAAATGATGCAGTTTTTTTTTAAATATACAGAAAAGTATGGGATGCACACATGATAAAAATAGGATCAAAGTTGGGGCAGCGCATAAAAAGTAATTAGGTATTTAGAACAATCTTAATTGTGCCATTGAGCGAATTACGAACAATATAGATAATTATGAACGAGTTGAAAGAATTTTGCTGGTGAAATACTAAATGAGTAAATATTTTAAAACGGTAGGGCCGTTTGAACACGAATATCAGTGGGCTTTTGAGACACATTTATTTATTGTGATTGTGAGGCACAAACTAAGAATTAATTGAGCATGCACATAAGTAGGTACTTCAAAATAAAAAAACTCGGCATTTCAAAAAAGTCTAAAATGTAATATCGTATTTGCATACACTGAACTTGAAACCTAATAAATAATTAAAAGCTTAGGCCAATGCACATAATTATATACGATTCAACTGAATTAACGACCATGCATAAATTCACTATTCTCTAGGTTAAAAAAATTAAAAAATAAAAGCAGTTTTAAAATAATTATTACATAATTAATTGTTATAAAATTATAAAATCTAAAAAAATACCCCATGCAATAATATCAAGAGAGGATTTGTAATATACTTTTTTAAATATCATCTAAAGTAACGCATTTCCAAAAACTCAAAATCCAATTAGTAATCGTACATACACTCATCAACATCCTTAACCAAACACGCAAGTACATCAATGGTTCGCTTTTCCTCATCATTTTTCCATCGCTGGATAGTGTATTTGACTCCGTGAACTTCAAAGTTGAATTTCTCCGGACTCATTCTACCGATGTCTCCGGAAGCATTTAGAGAGTCCACACTCATCACCATTTCACACTTGGGACAATTCCCACTCAGCTCCAACCAAAGGGTGATGCAATTGTAGTGGAAAGCATCGAAGCATCCTAATTTGCAAATAGGCTCATTCATTTCGAATAGTTGAAAGCAAAGGGAACATCGACGCGAAAGCTTTAAGTGCTTTTTCACGGCTTCAGAATCCATCGTTGTCAACAATCTGATATCCGCTGGAGGAAGTGGATCTTGAACTTTGACCTCTTTGCGTTTGTAAATATATAATCGCCTAATTATTTCTTGAATTTCATCAAGAGTTGGTTTGCGAGTGGGAGTTTTATTCTGAGAAGGATCGCGGATGCGAAATTTATCAGACTGAGATCTAATTGAACTCGCAATACTGGAAGAGAAACTGCCGTTTAGAGTTTGATTTAGATAATCATTTTGATTTTGATTTTGGCTTTGACCTTGGTTTTGAGCTTGATTCTGATTCTGATTTTGAGTTTGATCTTGGCTTTGACCTTGATTTTGATTCTGAATTTGACCTTGACTTTGATCTTGGCTTTGACCTTGATTTTGATTCTGAATTTGACCTTGACTTTGATCTTGGCTTTGACCTTGATTTTGATTCTGAATTTGACTTTGACCTTGATTTTGGCTTCGATGTTGGACTTGACTCTGACTTTGATTTGGGATTTGAACTTGACTTGGACTGAAATCACCCAAACTTTCTAATTCTTCATCTGTAGCTGGATTATAATCAGGTTTAAACAATTCATCATCATCATCATCGGTAACCACAGAATTCCCAATGATGGATTCACATGCATCGCCAAGCTCTTTACAAAAATCAAACTCCTCTTGGAATATTCTGCCGTTTCTGATTCCGTTTTCTTTCACATCATTGACTTTGCTTTTGACTGATGATTTTTCAACTGCTTTGAAATCGTTGACATGGACATTGACACAGGTATTCATATTATTGATGGTTGTAGCAACGTTGGGCTTACAAACTTGAAATCGATTTTCTTTAAAATCACTAAAGAATGGGTCGCAAGATCGACAGTAGGATCCTGATTCGATCGCATCGTGGCATGTAACGCAGCTTCGGAAGTCCATCAGACAGAGAGGGAGAGAATCTTACTAAAAATAATAATTAGAAATAAGTATTAATAGTTTAGTTGAATTCAAAGTAGATGAAGTTAATAATAAACCGTTTTGAAATTTTTACGAATTATTTCATCATTAATCATTGATCATTGTTTGTAAGTTGTAATTAAGTAATCACGCTGACGTTCTGTTAAAAGGATTAGGTTAGTGATTCAACAACAAATTATCTTTTATTCTATCCTTCAGAATTTTGAAAGTTCGATGACCTCGCGATGATCTTGCGATGATAATTATGATTGGTATTATTATTCAATAATGATGAATGATAAGTTTTCAATAAAATGATGACTTGTAGCTTCTATTTTGTATTTATGAAAAAGGTTTTACTGTTTGTGTAGCAACACAATAAAAAATTAATTTGTAATTACTTACCAACAACAACAACTAACACTAACAAATAATGAATATTGGGGGATTCTTCGGTAAGTGGTGCACGGAAAAATTCACTTTTTTATTTTACAGTTTAACCTAACTGAAGATAAACTTTGACCTTCGACCACCCCCTAATTTAACCTAACCTAACCTAACCTAAGCTAACCTAACCTAACCTTGACTAACCTAACTCAACAACACACATTAAATTGTAAAATAAAAAAGTGAATTTTCCCGTGCACCACTTACCGAAGAACACCCGAATATTGAATGTCAAGTGTTATCACTTTCAACTTTAATGACAGATCGTATGACAATCACCAACAGACTTTTGACTTGAAGTTAAAGTTATCCTAAATGGAATAAAAAGTAATTATTAATTATGTATGTACCTAATTATGTAATTTGGAGTTTACTTGTCTACGAAGTCATAATTATGTAATTAAAGGCAGTATTTAATCAATTGCGCTACTGAATCGTCGATTGCTAAGTTGTAATTATGTAAGTAGGTAATTCTGGTAATTCTCACACAAGCGTGGAATGTTGAAGAGTGCAATGCGATGCAGGAAAAGAAGATTCAATGTAGTGCTTCCTGCTTGTATTTCCTTTTAGTTTCGTGCTTAAAATTGAAAGAAAGCCAAGGATTTCATGAACACAACTCATCATTTTATTAATGCTTTGGTAACGTGCGCATTGCGCATTGCATTGCAGATTGCAGTTGCCAGTTGCCCCGAGCACAATGACATTAATGATAATAACAATAGCTGTAAAACGAAAAATTTTCTGAGCGTGTATGATTTTAATTGGCATTACATAGACTACGATTAGGTTGTAGATATCGCTGCTTCTTTAGAAAGAAATAATAATAAACAATTAATTACTTACTGAAATGCAAACATTTACTTCAAATGGTTAAAGCTTAAATTATGTAATTGTTATTAGTTTTAAGTTGTTAGAATTTGTTAGTCAGGAAGTCACCAAAAGACAGTTTAAAAGTAACCAATATAATTAATTTATTTTTATATTCATGATATGTAAAGACTATAAAGGAACTGCAGTTTGTCAGGAATAATGTGTTTGTTCTCATATAAAATGCATTGGTCTTTTAGCGTTTATAGTTATTATATTGGTAGCGTAACGAGGCGTAGGCCACGTAGACGTAGTCCCACAAACGATTTTTAAAAATAGGCTGTTTTCATTAACATATTCAAAAAAAACGTATTTCGTTAAAATTAAAGGAAAACGACAGTTTTTTTAAATTACACGAAAATATATCACTCAGTTTTTTTTAAAAACACGAAAATGACCTTGTTTTTGTTAAAATATACAAAACAAGGTCGCCGTTTTTTAGATAAACACAAAAATACGCAAAAACGACGCACTGTTTTAAAATTTGCTCAAAAATGACGCATTTTTTTTAAAAACGTAAGCGACCATTTTATTTTTATAATTTACACGAAAAGGACTTGTTTTTTTTATTATTTACCTATACTAAAAGGGATTCATTTTTTTTAATATTTCACACTGAATAAGATGAAGTTTTTTCATCAGGCCTACGCCAAAAGACCTTGCTAGCGCTACTGACATCTATAAATAATATTGAACCAGGAAGAAATTACAATTGAATTCATAATTTATTTCGTTTATTATTCGAAGTTGAGCTAAATTAAGATGCTTGAGGTAGAATACAATTTAAATAAAGAAAATC
This sequence comes from Ptenothrix huangshanensis, assembly GCA_036851915.1. NCBI lineage: Eukaryota > Metazoa > Arthropoda > Collembola > Symphypleona > Dicyrtomidae > Ptenothrix > Ptenothrix huangshanensis. The sequence continues at coordinate 7,051 of JAAXYX010001446.1, read as the reverse complement.
AGAGTCGCTGTCATCACTCATTCATCATTCCATTCGTGTTGGGTCAAACACCACATACTGTCAACGTCAACTGCAAGCAAAGAAAATCCTTGAATCTCACTTTGAAGTTTGGAGAAAAATTAAAAATCGTCAATGGCCGAAGACAAAAATCTTCCTCCCCGCTTTTTCACTTCTCCCGGACAAGAACTTCTTCAACTCCGTAATTTGAGCAAGGTCAAAATCCTCTCGGAGAAGGAACTCCTCCGGTCATTCCAACTTTACAAAATTCTCCACGGTAGCCTTATGGAGGATGAAGTGACAGGGAAGGAAATTCTTTGGGATTCTCCTTCAGTAGAAAACCTTTGGGAGGTGCGAGAATATCTGCTTGAGGTTCTAATTGGAGTCGTGTATAACCAATTGCAACGAAGAAGAGGTCGTTCCTTATCCCCTGGACTATCTCTCCACGAACTTGAGAAACTAAGGGCTTATCCGATTTCAGATAGTGACGTGGAGCAGCGGCTGGGCTGTGCATTTTGTCTCTGTCGATTCGATCAAGGGGAGAATTATGCTCGGTTGAGATGCAAGCACATTTTTCACACGGTGTGCTTCACGAGAGCCATGCAAATCTCGAGGGATTGTCCCATGTGTGCTCAAAAGGGTTTTGGTTTTGATAGTTACAAATCTTAAACATGTGGCAGCTGGCTGACAGTTAATCCTATGTATTTGTAGAATTGTTGAATTTTCCCGCCTTGTATCGTTTCGCTATATGAAATAAGTTAATATTGTTAGGTGATTGTGTAACCGTAAAGGAGTTTTCAATGCCTAAGTTAATGAATTAAAATTTCTGTTATAATCAATTACATTAGAAAAAGCTTCAAATAATCTACTAAATAAACGCTAGTTAAAGTTAGATATTGAAATCAATTAAGAACGAAACTAAGCATTAAAATCATGAATAATATTTCAAACCATTTGTACGGCGGTCGTCACTGTTTTAAGCTTTTGGCAACCTACTTTGTTAGACCAAAATAGTCGTGAATTTTGTTGAAAAAACATAAAAAGCAATAAAAGCACTATGAACTCCAAAAAGAAATTATTTTAATTTACATATTAAAGTCAAAAAGCATTTTGAACAGCATTTTCTCAGCATAAAGTGTTTGACCCTACGGCATTCAAATTTTGAAAACCTTTTAAATAAATTGCAGCTTTCAAAAGCCTAACCGTTAAATTATTTTAAAGCACTTTAAATTACTGAAAAATGCATTACTTAAGCATTTTGAATGGATCAAAAAGAATATATTTCAGCCTTTTCATTTTTAAAAATCGAATTATTTGTTACGATTAAAATGTGAATTTAAATCAGTAAAAGCGTTTTGAACTCGAGAACGAATTATTTTTACTAATCTAAAAAATGAAAACGCATTTTTCAAACGGCAAAAATTTTTTTTATTGCACCTCTAATATAATTATATTAATTTAGTCAACTGGTAGAAATGCTTGCGGTCAGGCTTAATGGCTTATAACTTCTTTTAGGCGGTAAAAACTGCTTCATTGGGAATGGTAAAGCAACAAGTGTACGAGATGCCAGCAATGTTTGGCTTTGGATGCTCTTCGTCAGTAGTTTATTACTAGAAAAGAAAATTAGTGATTTGAAGGGTAGCCGGATAGATTGGCAAAACATTTCGTCATTTTGGTTGAAGGTTGGCAAACCATGAAAGGGACAGTTTGGCAAAATAAAAAAGGACAGTTTGGCAACACCCAAAATTAAAGATAAATATGGTTTAAAAACGTGGGACTACAAATATTTCTAAAATATGCACAGCAGAATTCGCATTTGTATGTCACCTTTTTATCTCACTTTGCCTTCAACTTTCACTTTTTTAGTTAGTATCGGTGCAGGTGCAGTCTTATTCAAATTGTAATTAGTCCGTCACACTGCCAAGTTTTACAACTAATTGTGAGTATTTCCCAATTTTTATCGAAGGAGAAAAAATCTTGGTTTTTAAGTCCTTTCGTAAACATTTTTAAGAAAAAATTTAAAATTAATATTTAAATCTCAATTTCATATTCATCCCCATCGGGGGAAGGTGGTGAGGGCACGATGTGAAAATGACATTTTGCCAAAGTTGCCCCACTCTGCCCATATCTTTCGAATCAGATAATTACTTAAATCAATTGAATATTTTTTCAATTTTGAGGGGGGCGTATTACAAATTTTCGGGAAAAGTTCAAAAATAACGGCATTTTTGATTTTTAAAGTTGGTTTTTTTTAAACTTTAAAGCCTGTAACTATGATCGGGTTATTTTCAAAAAGCTTCTATTATGCATAAAATAACATGCATGACAATTTTGATGTTAATACATACAATTATTGAAAATGTTTGATTTTTTCGCCATTTCGGTTTTTCCAAAGTGTCTTTTGCCATTTTATCAGAGAATCAATTAGAAGTACTGTGCTGCATGCAACGGCTGCACGAATTTCTTATTAATTATCTAATTACATTTTTCAATAGACATAATTACTATTTGATAAATACCTGGAAATCAGTAGCATCGGCAGGAATTTATTTTGTGTGGATCTCCTGAAAAAACTTTTGTTCTAGGAAAAACTTATGTAATGTAGGTAAATTTAAAAAAACTACATCTGTTTTTGTGCAAAAAAAACATGTATCTGTTTTTGTGTAAATTTCAAAAAACTGCATTTTTCTTGTGTAAAAAAAAACGTCCTCTGTTTTTATGCAAATTTCTAAAAAGTGCCTTTTGTTTTTTGTATTATTTTTGAAAAAATGCATCAATTTTCGTGTAAATTTTGAAAAACTTCACCTTATTGAGTGCAAATTTAAGAACGTCCTTTTATTTGTAGGCTTATACAAGGCCTACTCCTGCCGACCCCACTGTTCAAAATTGGTTTTCCTTAATTACCAATTGATAGTTTCAGTAAATAATTACCAAAGATATGGAAAATTTTACACTGCAACACAGAAAAGCAAATAAACTAATTATATATTCGAGTTTTACAACTAATTCGTTCAAAGACTTCTACAAGTAGTAAAATAATACAAACCTTAAATTTCAATTTTGCCTCAATAAAATTTTAAAATGGAATAAGGGCGATTTTTAGCATAAAAGCGCGAATCACTAAACTAGGTCAATTTTTTCCAGAAAATAGTTTTTTTCACGTGTCGTTCTTGACCTTAGGTCACTTTACTTTAAGAAAAACAATCGGATCTTAGCTAGATTTCGGAACGGATTTCGTAATGAGTTTCCCGGAATATCCATCTCAAGACTCTCCAACTGTTGAAATAGAAGAAATAACTGACAACGATGAAAGTGAAGCTACTGCAAGTTCTTCCCACAATCCAATCAGCAGCTCAGATCCACCATCCGTTTTCTATCCCGGTTCCAATTCTGATTCAAATTCCATCGCAAGTTTATCTGGATCATGTATTTTACACGTATCAACTAGTACTGGTCTGAATGCATTCCAGCCGGAAGTTGGGGATCTGGTACGCGAGATTGAAAGACGCAATTGGTGTATAATGCAAATTCTGAGCAAAGTTGCGAAAAACGACGAATTAATTCACAACCTTAGAATGCAAAATCCCGTGCTTAATGCAAACTTCCACAAGGTACACAAGCAGTGTTTAAATGCCAACACAAGTCTCCAGATGCAGATCGAAGAACATTTGAGGAAGATTGATGTGTTTCTCTTCAGCTGTCCTGAACTCCGGGAACTTGATGATGGAAAACTGGTGAAGCAAAATAAAGCTTTTTTGGAGAGCACACATGAATACATTCATTTGAATGATGTTGCTAAAAGGGCAGCTATTGAAGAGGAGCAAATGAGTTTGCTTCTTCAAACACATTTCGCGCGTAATTTGTACAGCGAAAATCCGGCTGGCTAATAATTTTCTAAGCTGACAGTTTAGCCGTTTTAAGTTTTCATTTTGGGAGCGTTCACAAGTCAGTAGAATGGGCAGGGGAAGACTGGAAATACAAAATTTTTAAAATAAATAATATCAGATGCAATTTTTTTTTAAAAAATAACACGGAAACGGGTGTCTTTTTGAAGCTTGAACAAAAGCAGATGCGAATGTTAAAAATTTACATAAAAGAGATGCAGTTTTTTAAAATTTACACAAAAACAGATGCAGTTTTTTAAAATGAACACAAAAAAAGATGCGGTTTTTTTTAAAATGTACACAAAAATAGATACATACCACTTTTTATTCACACAAAAACAGACGCAGTTTTTTCACACAAAAACAGATGCAGTCTTTTTAAATTTACACAAAAATTGATACCTACTATGTTTTATTTTACGCAAAATCAGATGCATTTTTTAAATTGACACAAAAACAGATGCAATTTATTTTTTAAATTTCACTTGAAAAGATTCAGCTGTTTCGGCACGCATACGCTAAAAAATATCTGCCGCCGCTATTATCTCAAATGATGCCAAAACATGACATGGGATGGCAGGAGTTTGGCATGATAGCTTTGTAGTTCTTTTAACATTATAAAATCACCAAAAATAGCGTCACAGAGGGAGAAGGATTTTAGAAAAGTATGCTGCAAGGGCGAGACTTCATTTGCGGCAAAAACAGCGCAAAATATGAATAAACTGCTCCAAGCATACGTAAAATTCCGCGATTCCTAAATTCCCGCATGGGCGGTCGCCTACGTCAGATCCTTTCTAGAATCGCTACTGGGGATGAAAAAATTAATAATAGTAATAGAGCAATAGTTAATACTTCTTTTGAAGGGAAGAAGTTGGAATTCAAGAATAACCTTATCTTAATGTTTTAAATTATAAACGACAACTACATATTTCCTTTCATTGTATTCGATTTTCCTACACCTTATTTACGAGCTACTCTTTCAGTCGTTAAAATGTTTAAAATAACCCTAATCAAGGTTTAAGGTTGTTTGCTCTTTAAATTATTTGTAGTCAACTGTAAGTTTTGTAAGACATTTTCTTCCTACCGCCTACCAGAAAATTAGTTCTAAACATTCTTCGCAGCTGTTTTTCTGTTGAAAGTCAACTGACTCAGGAGTAGATTCATTTAAAATATTTATTCTATCTTCTGACCAGTAAATATTGTCATCATCATGGATAATTGTAATGAATTAGGGTGTGATCCGCAAGCCGTTGAAAACGGAGAAGTTGAAGCAGACAACTGTATTATAAAATTGACGAAAAAATTGAACGAGATCAAACTGTTGCAGGAATGCGTGATTCGAAATCTTAAACTGATTGCTGTGAATGAAGAAACGGTAGAAGATTTGATACAAACGAATCCCAAAAAGGACAAAGGAGTTTGGAGAAACATTAACAAACTGCAAACCATTAATGAAGGAAAATTGGAAGAAAATATTAGGATGATGAAGAGAGTCGTGGTAGTTTTGAAAAATAGTCAACGGCTGCGTTTGTTTGAAGGAGGATTGATGCTAGAATTGAACATCCAGCTTCTCAATGGTAATTGTGAATACCTCAAAGTGACGCAGGAAGATAAATGGGTGTTCCCTGAAGAGATGGACTGAAATTTTTAAGCATTAGTCGAAAGGTGAAATGTTTTCAAATTGATTGAAATGTTAGTGATTATTTGAAATGAATCCTCGTTGCCCAAATTTACAACTATTTTACTATGATTTTTATGTTTGACTAATCCTAAGATTATTAGCTTATTAATTCAAATTCTTTTTGTTGTATCATCTGTAATCTGTAACTACATTACATCGGTGATGGTGAGTTAGCGAAGCATGTTGAAGTTTATTTTTGATTAAAAAAATATTACATTAGTTTTATCTTAGCATTCCAGTCCCTATTTTATTAGATCTCTTTAATTATGGTAGGTACTAATACAATTTGATTTCTTATAATGTTCGAATCGGTTCTATTTAATAACTTACTAATAACATACATAGAAAGTTTTAATTTTGATTAAAATAGTTAATGTTCTTAACAAAAATTGTAGCACCTCCAATTGTTCATTCGGCAACTTGGCAACATGCACAAGTATTGAAATTCCCTGTGGCGGATGTCGGCAACCTCTTTGCACATTAGTTCAACCAGAAATAATTACTTGCTCACGCATTATTACTATTACATTACCTATTTATTTTACATCATTCATATTTATTTTCAAGCAAAGAAATAATTTTAATAATAATTTTCAATTTAATTATAAAATGATAACCAACAATTTTCATTATTAACTATTACTCAAAATGTACCATCAGTTCAGGTATAATTACATACTTCTTTTATCACTTATCAGTTTATCACTGTCTGTAGTTAAAATTGAAAATAGGAACTACAAAGTCGCGAAAGATTCAAAAACACTACGGGTTTGGAGAAATAATGTATTTAATTTCAAATATTCTACGGTTAGGAAATGGAGATCATTCTTTTCTTGTTTCAAATTCAAAGATTTTTGTTCTAAGGTACAAAATATAAGTAATCGTTGATTCTAGTTTAAGATTTTACTAATCGTCAATCGCAAGTTTTTGAAGAAGAATTATGAAAGAAATTTTATGTCTGGGTGGAAACTGAGCCTGGATACAGATGTTGAGCGGAACTTGTGCTTACCTGAAAGAAAATAAGAAAGCAAGCCACTTGGATTTGGACAAGTAATTGATCCAGTGTTAAATTTTAATTTGTACTAATTATTTCAATGCGTTTATTTTGTTGTATAAATATTTTTGTTCGTCTACTTCCAGATTATTTTTAGTCTCGATAAAAAAATGTTTTCAATTTTCAACTGAGTTTAGCTTAAATAATATAATAATCATATTGGCATGCATAAATAGCAGTTATGTGTAATGAATACATGTTGTAACGAAAGATAGACTGGTCTGGCACCCTGACTATGTTGGTTACATAAATGGATTAGTGTCTAGAAATGAAAACTCGCTTATAAAATACTTTGCCAGTAAGTATATAATTATCTATCCAATATTGATGCTTGAAGTAATTTTACACAAGAGCCGATGCAATAAACGTACACGGGTAGAATCAAAATATTTATGTGAAATATAAGCAAAAGACCTAATGTTCATTTATTACTTT